>CM077079.1:59340901-59532873 GCA_039513925.1 Platanthera zijinensis | reverse complement strand
CCCCTGCAGGGATGTAACACCCAAAAAGACCCAAAGGACTCAACATGAAGTTTGAGTAGCAGGCTGTTTTGACACGGCCTGGACACGGGCGTGTCCCAGGGCGTGTCGGGTGTACACGGCCTGGGACACGGGCGTGTCTCAGGGCGTGTTCAGGCTAGTCGACGTTTGAGAGTCGACGATCGTCGAGCCTGGACACGGCCTTCGACACGGGCGTGTCCCAGGGCGTGTTCGAATTATTTTTCGAAATTGGCCTATTCGAGTCCGAGCTGAACACGGCCTTGAACACGGCCGGGAACACGGGCGTGTTAGGCTGGACACGGGCGTGTCAGCTGCCGTGTTCCGACCCGTTACTGGTTTTGGAATCGGTGAGTACCGTGTAGCAGGAGACACGGGCGTGTCTCAAGAATGACACGGGCGTGTCAGGTTCGACACGGGCGTGTCGATGCCCGTGTTGTTCAGTCGGTTCAAACTGTGTGTGCCGCTTAAAGGGTACACGGCCTGTGACACGGGCGTGTCACAGGCCGTGTCAGCCAAAAATTGGTTTTTTGGGAAAATCTTGGCCGTTCAGTTTTCTCTCTTTTGATCCAAGGGCCAAGTGGTTTCCTGGCTGGATTAATACGTGAGGGAAGAATGAAGAAGTCATTCTTCATTTGGCTTAAGGAAGAGAAAGAGAGTGGAAGAGAGAAAGAAGGAGGAGGAGAGCAAGCCACCGGCGGAGTTCCCGTGGTCCGATTCGTGATCCGAAGCCGCGTTGTGAAGGCGAGGCTGCTGCGGTTCTTTCTCACCGGCTAGTTTTTGATGGCACCGAAGAGATCGACAAGGGTAACGATCTCCCTCCTTGGACATGTGAAGTCCTTCTTTTCTGCATTGCATAGGGAAAACCCTTCCCCGCGAGTGTGCGGTGGGTTATGGTATCCCTTGGGGTAGATATGTGAAGTCCCCCTTGTTAGAGGCCGGAATTGGAGTACGGCTCTAGGCATGTTGTGTGAAGCCCATCTGGACGTGGTCTGGATTGGTGATGCTTGTTTGCATATCGGAGAAGGCTCCGTGATTATGGCTTGTGATGCCTATGGCTTGTGATGCCTTGTTCCTACCTGTTGCTTGGTGCGGCAGGAAGTACTGGACGATGTCCAGGAAATGAAGAGGGTTGGATGCAACTCTTGTGGCCGTGTGTTGCCACTTTGTGAGTGGTTGAGCCGTTGGGCTGCAACCCAGAAAAAGGCAGATTGCCGAACAGGAAAGGTGAAACCGACCCGCGCCTATAAATAGCCATGGATACTTCCGTATTCGAGGTGGCACGGCGACTTGAGCAACGGGGGGTGGCTGATCCGTACCTGCATTAGGTCCGTCCGACTTGGAAGCCTGGTTATAGGTTTTGTTGGAGCGCACCTAATGAGAGTCTTAGGCCCGCGCGCCGGAAAGACTAGAATGCTCAAATACCGTGTAGACGGTGGTGTTGACCCTGGTATTCCGGTACACCGAGAATGTGCCCTGAGTGCACGGACTGTCGGGCCGTGTGGCCGATAGTTGTGATGGCTTGAATGTGCCTGCGCGCACATAGTTGCTATTTGATGATGCCATGCTTGCAGGGAAAGAATGCTCATGCCCCGAGAAAGGGTAAGATTGTTATAATTGGGTCAGCTGAAAGCTGACCGTTGCATTGTTTGCCACCGGTTGGGTGGATTGTTCCCGTGCAGGTGCTGGAGAGCCAAGTGGTAAATGATGGGCTGAAGCCCTACTGCTGTTGCTGCTGCTGCTGCTGCGGCTAGCCCTTGAAGGCTAAGCGAATGGCTTTGTTTGCTTTCTCTTGTACTCATGTATGGCCGGCCTGCGCGCCGAGGTTTGTAAAACATGTTGTATGTAAAGAGGAACTGTAAGGCCTTAAGGCCAAACTCTTGTATTTGTTGTACATTCCATGGTTTGATATAAAGGTGGTTTTATATATTTAGACATTCCGGATTAGAGTTCAAAGTTATAACTTAAAGCTTCCGCTAGAATGCTCTGAGTTAGGATTCGTATGGTTTGGTATTATCCTGTGACCTCACCGTCTGTTTGTGGCATATAGTGTGGGGCCCCGGCCGGACCTTCTACTATACGTCATTTAACGGATGGGGTCGTTACATTTTGGTATCAGCTTTTGTCGGTCTTCCTCTTTCGAATTCGTGGTCGAATTCTTTTGTGGGGTGGCGAGCACGTGTTTGTGCGACCTGCTGTAACGCTAATGAACTCTGGAATGTCCACTAAGGAATGTACAAAATCTTGTTTGAGGAATCTGCGCGTTCCTCTTTGTGTTGTTTTGCTTGCATACGTTCGCTAATGTGTGTCTTGTCCACCTATAGGTGACACGTAGTGGTGCTGGGCAGTCTGAGCCCCAGCGCTCTGATGAGAGTGTGGCACCAGCTGAGGTGCCAACACCTCCTCCATCTGCGGAAACTGTTCGCTTAGTTGCTGAGGCGCTATTTGCCATGATTCAGCCGACCGGGCAAGCGCAGCCGGCAGTAGTGCTAGTTCGTGTTGATGTAAGACCCGAGCCGGTTGAGGCTGTAGATCCACGAGCAGCTGACCGACAGTTGAAGCAATTCATGAGCTTCAGTCCTCCTACGTTTGCGGGAATGGATCTCCAACGCAGGCGGAAGATTGGTTATCGCGTGTCAAGAGGATAATGACAGCGATCAGGGCGGAGGAAACTCTTAAGGTCACCTTAGCCACCTTCATGCTTGAAGGGGAGGCGCGGTTGTGGTGGGACGAGGTTGAGTTACACCAATTGGCGGGCAGGCAATTAACACAAGTGTCGATTGAGGAGTTCTCTCGACTATTTCTGGCGAAACATGTCCCAGCGGCGCAACGCATCGCTATGGAAAATGAGTTCCAACGGTTAAAGCAAGGGAAGATAGTGTGGATATCTACTTGCATGAGTTTACCAGGTTGGGACGATATGCGGGAACAATCTTCGCGGATGACCAAAGGAAAACGAATCGGTTCTATGAAGGATTGCGGGATGAGTTGCGATTCCTGCTTTCGAGTTCTGTGAGCCAAGGGTTTCAGGCGTTGGTTGATACTGCGTGCGCGTTGGAGAAGGACATGAGGCGAGTGCAAGGGAATAAGGGCTTGGTTGTGTCGAAGCCAGAGGTTCAAGCACCTCGCCCAAGCAAGTCGTTTTACCAGAAGAAAGGGGCAAGAGGTCCAAGCCATCTGGGCAAGTGACTACGACCGTTGTGTCGGGAGCGACATCAAGGCCAGATGCTCGTACATGCTATAACTGTGGCCGGGTGGGGCATATTGCTCGTGACTGTCGGGTTGTGCAGCCCAAAGGGGACAAGAAGACAGGTGCGTCGTATGCTGAGAAGGGCAAAGCGGTGGTTGATTCCTCTGCATCCCAGGCGCAGCCCCGAATCTATCAACTTGGCCAACAGGAAGCGATTAAGCAAAGTGACGTCGTCACAGGTACGAGTTGAGTTAGTTTACTTGCTTATGTGCTATTGGTTTTGGTTATGTATAGCTTGTGCATGATGTGTGTGCTGCAGGCTTTGTCCTGATTCGGAATAATTTGGCGAGAGCCCTGTTTGATACGGGTGCTTCGCATTCTTTTCTGTCTGAGGATTTCGTATCTCGCATTGGGGTACCAAGTCATGTGACGGTGGATAGTACAAGGGTGCTATTGTCGAATGGCTGTATGATGCTTGCGGATAGGACTTGCGATGTGGTGGTGCAAATAGGAAGTCGGGATTTCGGTTTGAGTGCAGCTGTGCTACCGTTGTCGGAGTTTGATGTGATCTTTGGTATGGACTGGCTCTCGGAGCAGCGTGCCTTTATTGATTGCAACTCCAAGGAGATTACACTGGGCCAGAATATCGGGCTTGTGACGAAGTTCGCTGGTATGCGAGGAGTTGGCGGGACTTTGTTGTCTGCACTCCAAGTCGTAAATGCTGTTCGGAAGGGCGCGGAGTTATTCTTCACGCTAATTCAGGCTGTTGAGCCTAAGGCCAGTGTCGGTGAAGTGCCAGTTGTGTCAGAGTTTGCCGATGTGTTTCCTAAAGATCTTCCTGGGTTACCACCCCAGCGGGAGATTGACTTCTCTATTGAGTTGGTGCCAGGTGCGAAACCTGTGGCCCGCTCTCCATATCGCGTCGCGCCAAAAGAGATGGCGGAGTTGAAAGTCCAATTGCAAGAGTTGTTGGAGCAGGTTATATACGCCCAAGTATGTCACCTTGGAGCGCGCCTGTTCTCTTTGTGAAAAAGAAAGACGGTAGCTTACGGTTGTGTATTGACTACCGCGAGTTGAATAAGCTGACGGAGAAAAACAAATATCCTTCTGCGGATTGATGACCTCTTTGATCAGCTGGCGGGATCAACGTCTATTCCAAGTTGGATTTGAAATCGGGATATTATCAGCTAAGGATTCGGGAAGGTGACATTCCCAAGACGGCGTTTGGAACACGCTACGGTCATTATGAGTTCACGGTAATGCCGTTTGGCCTATGTAATGCGCCTTCGGTATTTATGGACTTAATGCATCGAACGTTCCGAGAGTATTTGGATTTGTTTGTTATTGTGTTTATCGATGACATCTTAGTATACTCTCAGTCGGAAGAGGATCACGCAAACCATTTGCGGTTGGTCTTGCATACCCTGCGGAGGAATAAGCTTTTTGCCAAGTTCTCAAAGTGCGAGTTCTGGCTCTCTTTAGTAGCCTTTTTAGGCCATGTGGTAAGCGGAGAGGGTATCGCGGTGGATCCGTTGAAGATAAGTGCCATCCGAGATTGGCCAGTGATGTCTTCAGTGGCCGAGGTCAGGAGCTTCCTTGGACTTGCGGGCTACTATAGACGGTTTGTGGAAAACTTCTCACGGATTGCTTTACCTCTGACCACGCTGACGAGAAAAGATCAAAAGTTCATTTGGACGCCGGAGTGCGCGCGAGCTTTTGAAGACTTGAAGAGTCGTTTGACCACGGCGCCTGTGTTGACATCGCCATGTGGTACCGATGGGTATGAGATCTATAGTGATGCATCAGGAGCGGCTTAGGCTGCGTTCTTTTGCAATTTGGTAAAGTGATTGCTTATGGCTCGCGTCAGTTGAAAGTGCATGAGCGGAATTACCCCGTCCATGATTTGGAGTTGGCGGCGGTAATCTTTGCGCTCAAGTTGTGGCGGCACTATCTATATGGCGTGAAAGTGGATATCTATACGGATCACAAGAGCCTAAAGTATTTGTTGGATCAGAAGGATCTGAATATGCGACAACGAAGATGGATGGAGTTCCTCGGGGACTACACCTTCGAGATTCACTATACTCCCGGGAAGGGAAATGTGGTCGCTGATGCTTTGAGTCGAAAGACTCCGGTACGGGCAAGTTGGTTGCAGAGGCATGATCAGCGTTTAATCCAGGAATTGGAAGCAATGGAGATATCGTGTGTTGACAAGGGTGCGTCAACCGATGCATGTTTGAACTGGACGGAGGTGCAATATGACCTTGCGGACCGAGTTCGGCGAGCAACGGAGCTTGATGAAAGCCTACAGCGCTATGCAAAAGATGGGCCGGATGACCAATTCTCTTGGGACAACGGTTTGTTACGAAGAAATGGTCGCGTGTGCGTCCCGAGTGTGGGTAAATTGAGGGAAGAGTTGATGTACGAAGCTCACTTTGCAAAGTACTCAGTTCACCCAGGGAGCACAAAGATGTACAGAGATATGAAAAAGCTGTTCTGGTGGCCCGGACTAAAGAAAGATGTCGCACGTTATGTGGCTGAATGCACTACCTGTGCGTTAGTGAAAGCAGAATGCCAGAAGCCTGGCGGTTTCCTGAAGTCGTTACCTATTCCGGAGTGGAAGTTCGATGACATTTCGATGGATTTCGTGCATGGGTTGCCGAGATCTCAACGCGGTCATGATTCAATCTGGGTGATTGTGGACCGGTTGACAAAAGTGGCGCACTTCCTTCCAAACAGAAGAGACGATTCAGTGGAAACATTGGCCAAGCTTTATGTGGAGCAGGTTGTTCGACTGCACGGTGTTCCCCGGAGCATCGTTAGTGACCGTGATGGGCGGTTCACATCGAATGATTGGCGGCTCGTTCATCAAATGTTGGGTACAAAATTGACGTTTAGTACGGCCTTTCATCCCCAAACGGATGGCCAGACTGAACGAACCAACAGGACGATGGAGGACATGCTCCGCATGTGCGCCCTAGACTTTGGTAAGAGATGGGAAGATTATATATTTCTTGTCGAATTGCCTATAATAATAGCTACCAAGCGAGTATTGGTATGGCACCATTTGAAGCTTTATATGGTCGGAAATGCCGTACACCGTTAGCTTGGGCAGAAGCAGGCGAATCGAAGCTGAGTGGGAAAAAGGAAGTCGAAGAAGCTACTTCGCTCATACGCTCTATTCGGGAGAGGCTGTTGATAGCCCAAGATCGTCAAGCAAAGTACTACAATGCCAAGCATCGGAACGTGGAGTTCGCGGTGGGTGATTGGGTATATTTGAAGATCAAACCCTTCAAAGGCGTGTCCAGGATTCGGCGTTTGAAAAAGCTAAGTCCGAGGTATCTTGGTCCATTTGAGGTGGTGGAGCGAGTTGGGGAAGCTGCTTATCGACTAGCACTTTCAGCGGACTGGGTGGATTACATGATGTGTTTCACATCTCAGTCCTTCGTAAGGCGGTGAAGGATCCAGCTCAAGTAGTGGAGAATGATCGGGTACCGGTCGAGTATGGCTAACGACGAGGGTTAGGCCCATTCGGATCGAGGATCGAGCCGAGAAACAGTTGCGGAACAAAGTGATCGGGATGGTCAAGGTCCGATGGGACAATTGTGGCCGTGAAGAGCTAACATGGGAGCGAGAGCAGACCATGCGAGCTGAGTTTCCCGAGTTATTTGTATAAACTGTTGACCGTGTACTTTTTGTTATAACATAGTTATAGCATTGCTGGTTCTTGTTTCCTTACCGTGCAAATTTCGGGACGAAATTTTGTTAAGGGGGGAGGATTGTAACACCCCAAAAAGACCTCAAAGGACTCAACATGAAGTTTGAGTAGCAGGCTGTTTGACACGGCCTGGGACACGGGCGTGTCCCAGGGCGTGTCGGGTGTACACGGCCTGGGACACGGGCGTGTCTCAGGGCGTGTTCAGGCTAGTCGACGTTGAGAGTCGACGATCGTCGAGCCTGGGACACGGCCTCGACACGGGCGTGTCCCAGGGCGTGTTCGAATTATTTTTCGAAATTGGCCTATTCGAGTCAGCTGAACACGGCCTTGAACACGGCCGGGAACACGGGCGTGTTAGGCTGGACACGGGCGTGTCAGCTGCCGTGTTCCGACCCGTGTACTGGTTTTGGAAATCGGTGAGTACCGTGTAGCAGGAGACACGGGCGTGTCTCAAGAATGACACGGGCGTGTCAGGTTCGACACGGGCGTGTCGATGCCCGTGTTGTTCAGTCGGTTCAAACTGTGTGTGCCGCTTAAAGGGTACACGGCCTGTGACACGGGCGTGTCACAGGCCGTGTCAGCCAAAAATTGGTTTTTTGGGAAAATCTTGGCCGTTCAGTTTTCTCTCTTTTGATCCAAGGGCCAAGGTGGTTTCCTGGCTGGATTAATACGTGAGGGAAGAATGAAGAAGTCATTCTTCATTTGGCTTAAGGAAGAGAGAAAGAGAGTGGAAGAGAGAAAGAAGAGGAGAGAGCAAGCCACCGGCGGAGTTCCCGTGGTCCGATTCGTGATCCGAAGCCGGCGTTGTGAAGGCAGGCTGCTGCGGTTCTTTCTCACCGGCTAGTTTTCGATGGCACCGAAGAGATCGACAAGGGTAACGATCTCCCTCCTTGGACATGTGAAGTCCTTCTTTTCTGCATTGCATAGGGAAAACCCTTCCCCGCGAGTGTGCGGTGGGTTGTGGTATCCCTTGGGGTAGATATGTGAAGTCCCCCTTGTTAGAGGCCGGAATTGGAGTACGGCTCTAGGCATGCTGTGTGAAGCCCATCTGGACGTGGTCTGGATTGGTGATGCTTGTTTGCATATCGGAGAAGGCTCCGTGATTATGGCTTGTGATGCCTATGGCTTGTGATGCCTTGTTCCTACCTGTTGCTTGGTGCGGCAGGAAGTACTAGACGATGTCCAGGAAATGAAGAGGGTTGGATGCAACTCTTGTGGCCGTGTGTTGCCACTTTGTGAGTGGTTGAGCCGTTGGGCTGCAACCCGGAAAAAGGCAGATTGCCGAACAGGAAAGGTGAAACCGACCCGCGCTATAAATAGCCATGGATACTTCCGTATTCGAGGTAGCACGGCAACTTGAGCAACGGGGGGTGGCTGATCCGTACCTGCGTTAGGTCCGTCCGACTTGGAAGCCTGGTTATAGGTTTTGTTGGAGCGCCTAATGAGAGTCTTAGGCCCGCGCGCCGGAAAGACTAGAATGCTCAAATACCGTGTAGATGGTGGTGTTGACCCTGGTATTCCGGTACACCGAGAATGTGCCCTGAGTGCACGGACTGTCGGGCCGTGTGGCCGATAGTTGTGATGGCTTGAATGTGCCTGCGCGCACATAGTTGCTATTTGATGATGCCATGCTTGCAGGGAAAGAATGCTCATGCCCCGAGAAAGGGGTAAGATTGTTATAATTGGGTCAGCTGAAAGCTGACCGTTGCATTGTTTGCCACCGGTTGGGTGGATTGTTCCCGTGCAGGTGCTGGAGAGCCAAGTGGTAAATGATGGGCTGAAGCCCTACTGCTGTGTTGCTGCTGCTGCTGGGCTAGCCCTTGAAGGCTAAGCGAATGGCTTTGTTTTGCTTTCTCTTGTACTCATGTATGGCCGGCCTGCGCGCCGAGGTTTGTAAAACATGTTGTATGTAAAGAGGAACTGTAAGGCCTTAAGGCCAAACTCTTGTATTTGTTGTACATTCCATGGTTTGATATATAAAGGTGGTTTTATATATTTGGACATTCCGGATTAGAGTTCAAAGTTGTAACTTAAAGCTTCCGCTAGAATGCTCTGAGTTAGGATTCGTATGGTTTAGTATTATCCTGTGACCTCACCGTCTGTTTGTGGCATATAGTGTGGGGCCCCGGCCGGACCTTCTACTATACGTCATTTAACGGATGGGGTCGTTACAAGGGACACCCGGGTAATTTGGCCGCTGGGCCCCATTGGACAGACTCCAAGGATATGGAGGTCGGCTCGCCGCAGCTCGCCATCCCGCTGAGGCGGACGCGACCTGGCTCCTGCAGCTCGCCTTCCCTCCTCAGGCTAGTGCAAGCTAGGTCGCCGTAGTCCGCCAACCCTTGTTCTGAGGCCGGCTGGCGGCCAGGTCGCCTATGGGAGAGCGGGTTGGGCAAGCCAACTCGCGCAGCTCGCGCGCCTGACCTTGGCGAGGGCGAGCCAATCGTTCTGAGTTACTTCGGAAGGAAGTCCGGAGAAATGGAGTTCGACGAACGCCGAGCTCCGGGCGGGTGCGGGTCTGGTGGGCCAGCTCGTGCAGCTCGCCCACTTAGCTTTGGCGAGAGCGAGCTGGCCGCTCTGAGTTCGCCCGCACACTATTCTGGCGCGGGCAGGTTGCCCTGGTCCGCTCGTCTGGCTTGGTGGACCCACTCGACGAACACGGGATTGTACAAAAAAATTCAGCACTAATGCTCTACCTAGCAGAATAAAATGAGATAAAATACTTTAAACTTTATCAAATAATAATTTATTAAATAAAATGTTAGTTTCCCTCTGTATGTTAGTTATATAGAGAGGGACTGCTATATATTCAAAATGATAGAACAGTAGCCATAATGATTTAGAAGATTTAATAACTGAAATATTCTTTTAATATATAGAAGTATTTTATCAACAATTCAAAAAATTGCTTTCGATTCTGGAGAACATGTGAATATTTTACAATTCAATCTAAAAAAACAGAAGGCTCTTAACATGCATTCCTCTGAACAAAAAATCAAAAGAACGGGAATCAGCAGTAAAAACCTTGGTTGATGGATCTCCATCACGGGAGATAGACTCTGCCTGGCAAGTCAGTTTGTCTATATATATTAATATGTTTATAGCCGATCTCAGCATTTGTGCTAGAGCTATAGTTTCAGTTCGAAGTTCCTAATGGCCCCTAAAATGAGCTATAAACATATTAATCCAGTAACATAGAGTTTTTATCTTCAGGGTACTCCGACAGCTTTTTCCTTATGCTTGGTTATATATTCCCTAAAATTAAAAAAAAACATATAGACAATCGATATTGCCAAAATGTAGGGTTCTTTTCCAATGTTACTTAAAGGCGATTGTTAACCGCACCCCTCATATGGCTATCCGCACCCCATTTTTGTTTTTAAAAACTTCTTTCTAGAACTTTAATCGCACCCCATCTCCCTCATTTTGCGGAAGTCGCACTCCGTCTTCATCTTCACCGAGCTGCTCCCGTCTCGGGCATATTTCTCGCGTCATCTTACTCTATTAGCTGGCTCACACACATCAGTATGGGATATTTTCGGGTGCGGCAAAAAATTATCGGGGTGCGACAAGAAAAAAAACGGGGTGCGATTATATTTTCGGATTGCGGTTAACAATGGAGTGCGAATAGCTAAAACCGGATTGCGATTAACAATCGCCTTACTTAAACTGGCAGGCCCTTTCAACCCTCCATTCATCCCCACTCAACCCAAATATGATCATTTAGCAAATGAAAAACATAAAACATACAATAATTAATCTTTAGAATCGAGCCACATCATTTTGAAGTTTACAAAGGGCAAAAAATAGGAAAACAAACATAAAATGCCATTGTAGATCCAACATGAGATGTTTCAGTGATAGTCTGATAGAGAATAACATACCGCAAGAAAAAGAGCTAAATACAATTTTAACATGGAGCACGTAGACATTGATATATATATATTGGGAAATTCTAATAATTTGGCCAAGGAATATCAATTCATCCATAGTACATAACAAAAATGACCTTCTCACAATGAATCACACAAAGGGGTTGTGAAGTATCACACTACAACGGATCCCACCAGTCACACCAGAGAGGGCGGCCACTCCACCAAAAAGAGAGAGGATCGAACTCTTCCTCTAGGAGAGTGGGAAGAGTCGGCACATCCAAAGGAGGATAAATTTGAAATTCTCAAAATAAATTTCATTAGATTTTCATCATATAAATAGTGTTATAAGATTCTCTCACAACCATTCATCCTAAAGATGAAATCTAGGTCATCAAAGATCTTTGGCCAAATATAAAGTGCATGAATTAAACTAAAAAAAAACTCAAAACCAACCTGGGAACCAAGAGGATTTATGGCTTCTCCAAATTGGTTCAACCCAAACAAGAAATTACCTTAACATAAGAAACAAGATAAAAGTATTAAACTAGATAACTATCATAAGCCTTTCAATATATTGAAACTAATTAATCTTCCGGGTCCGAGGGCGAAGATTGTAGCGGCTTGAACCTTCAAAAAATCTGGTTCACCAAGCGGGCATTGGGTCGGCTCCATCAATCCTCCCCCGTTCAAAAGCACTCATCATCGGTGAGTGGTCCAAGCGGTATTGTTGTAGTAGAGCATCCTCGAGCCTTTCTAACTATACTTCAGTAATCCAAGAATTATCTGAAATGGGTCCATCTCTCCAACGAACAAGGTAGCGATGAATGCCACCAACAGTAGTGCTAATAATTTCATCATCAAAAATCCTGCCAGGCACAAAGAAGTTTTGGGAAACCTTGGAAATGCATTAGTAATATTTGAAATATAATCATGTATAATGTGTCCATGTGTAACAACTGAAGGATTCATCGTAGGACTCTGCTCTAAAATAAACCCACATCCCACCCCAAGAGATCTAGTTTCAGTAGAAGAAGAAAAAAGGACAGAGTAATTCAGGTAGTGGTGATAAGTAAGGTGTTAAATCCAAGACATTGAAAATAGGATAAATTCCGCAATCAATTGGAAAATTTAAAACATAAGCAATTGATACGTTAGAGTCATATCTAGATCAAGGAAACAAAATAGCATTGCATTAAACGGCTAAAGATACAATTGAGAACAAGCCACGCCAAGCATCCGGAGGCTGGGTCCTCTTGACACTCCCACTCTCCAAGAAAGAGCCACACTCAAGACTCAAGAGATACTCCTCTAAGCAAACTACCACTCTTATATATGGGCGAGTGGGAAAATACAAAGTACGATAATTCTCATGGGCTACATAGACTCATAACAATGTGTGGCGGCCGCGTCGTATCAACAAGCCCCGCCAAAAAAACGAACATGTCCTCAAGGTCGAGGGACAAAGGGGTCGACAGAAAGCGTCAGCGGTCTAATTCCCCGGAGGGCTCAGATCTCCGATATCTTCATATCCTAGCAACACACATAGATTCCTGAAGGGGCGAACATGGTGAGTGAGTAGGGTTGCTTGCAGCGAAAACGAGGCCCTTGCGACGGAGCTCGCTTGTGTTGGTAAGACATGTGATGGGGTAGTCGAGGGACCTGTGAACGTGGAGCTGGCGGCTGCAAAGGTAGAATCGATAGCTGGGGTCCCGGTGGGGGTAGTGGGTGTTGGAGTTACCATGGTGATCTAGAAGTGGTCACACATGTAATCTCACTGTCAACGCGATATGAGCCTGCAGGGTCGCACATAAGAGCATGTGGGGAAGTTGGAAGACCGACTGTGTTGGTAAGGGTTACATATCACCGCACAGAATGGGGTTGGGCAAACGTTGTCAAAGAAGGTTCTTAGAGACCAAGGCAAATTCGACGAGAGTCGTCGAGAATCGTTGAGTATGACTCAACGCTCTCAACGCCAAGGCAAATTCGACGAGAGTCGTCGAGAATCGTTGAGTATGACTCAACGCTTTCAACGTCAAGGCAGATTCGTCGAGAATCGTTGAGTATGACTCAACGCTCTCAACGCCAAGGCAGATTCGTCGAGAATCGTCGAGTATGACTCAACGCTCTCAACGCCGTTTCTGCGGACTGATTCTCGCTTGAGGTGATTCTCGCCGAATCTTGAGGTGATTCTCGCCGATCGATTCTGAAACCCTATTTTGCTGTGGTCTGCGGATAGCGATTTTGCCTAGGTTTATTTATGCTTTGAGTATAAATAGACACTTAAGGTTTTGGGAATATACACAGTGAATCGGATTGATCGGGTTTTTCCTTTGACCGAATCGAAACCGACGGGCCTGTTCGGTCGTTCTCGTTCGCCCCGCCGATTCCCGAATCCCGCCGGCAGGAAGCGTTCCGCCGCCTCATTCGCTCCGCCGACCTCCTCCTCTCCGACGATAGTCGCCGGTGCTACGCTTCCTGGAGCGGACCTAACAGTCCGTGGAAGTGTAAGGTGCGGTCGATCTCTTTCCGATCATCCGTGTGACGGAAGCTTGGTGTTCTCCCGCTCGTGTGGATTTCTGCAGAGACGTAGATATTATTCTACGTGGAACTCGCCACCGACAAGGAATCACATTTGGAGCATCTTTGTTGAGTTGTGACTCAACACCGAAGAGGTAATTTTTGCCTAATTTTTGTTAACTTCTTGATTCAACATTCATGACCCGATCCAATCTCTTTTGGGTTGTTCTAGATTTATTCTTTCCGCTGCGTGCACAAGTGTTGTGCCAACCTCATAGAGAAACCCAACAGTGGGTCCAAGTGCAGAAAAGGTGGCGGTAATGGCCGGGGCAGTTGGACCGGCCAGGTGGAGGAGGGTGGTAGAGCTGGGTAGAGTTCCGCGTCGAGATACCTTGTCTGTTGCATTGCGCGGGAGAGAGTAGTCGGATTCCAAAATCCTAACTTTGCGATTCCAAAATCAATTGAACAATAACAACGGCAGTGTGTTGGGTACATTGGAAAATGTGTACCTGATTTGAAGAAGCCCAACTTAGCTCAATGATATACATCAAGGTGTATTTTATATTTTTGATGTTGTTTTAAGTTGACATGTGCAGGTAAGAAGTGTTAAGAATGCAGAAAAATATTCTAAGTCCATGTGTCGACACCTGAAGAAACAGTGTCGACACTTCAGAATATTTGTGTCGACACTTGAAGGAAGCTGTGTCGACACAGAGAAAGATAGTCGACCAACATTTTGTCGACACTGGGAAGCAGTGTCGACTCACAGAGAAAGATAGTCGACCACATTTTGTGTCGACACTAGGAAGCAGTGTCGACTCACAGGAAGATAGTCGACCACATTGTGTCGACACTGGGAGGCTGTGTCGACACAATGAGACAGAGTCGACAAAGATTCATTGGCAGAAGTCGACAATACTTGTGTCGACACACAGAAGACTAAGTCAACACATACTGAGTTCTGAATCTACAACAATGTGTCGACAACACAGGACTTGTGTCGACACACTGCAAAGTCAAGACCAAGTTATTCTCTGAAGAAGCTGTGTCGACTTAAAGGCAAATTTTTTCGACATCATCAAAGGCTGTGTCGACACCAAAGTTACTTTTGTCGACACATACAGACAGTTGGGTCTCGACACTTCCTGACAGTCTGTCTCAACACATTGCTGACCAAGACTAAGGCACAGGATCTGTTTGAAGACTTGACAGTTGTGGTTTGCAGCCAGTTAACTGATGTTGTCAGACTTGTCAGAAGAAGTTATAAGAAACCGGATCAGCCGGTACCATTAAGAAGATCTATAAATAGACAGATCCAGAGAGAAGTAAGAAGACAATGAGAAGATTGAACTTTGCAATCAAATTGAGATCAAATCAATAAAGTGTAATACACAAAGAAGATCTTCATCAGAAGATCTAAGAAGACGATCTCAGGATCGATCTAAAGAAGAGTTCTAAAAGAATTCAAAGTAATCAAGGTGTTGGATAGAAGGGATCCACCCATTTTTGAAGAAGAAGAAGGAAGCCATCAGTGGTTTCTCAAGAAGCTGTTTGGAAATCAACTCCTAAGTTCAGATTCAAGAAGATTTTAAGAAAGCTCAGATTCAGTTGATTTCTCAGCTGATCAAGAATTGTCCTTGTCCTCTTCTCTCTCAACAAAGGCAAGACATTAAAACTTCTTTTCTAAATTTCTGTAGGATCTGTTTTACACAGTTCTGATTGTAAGCCTGTGATATAAAGGCTGAGTGTAGGAGAGTTGATCTCTGAGTGGTAGGGATGTTTGCCTGATGTAGAAGAAGGTTCTTCTCTGAGTTGTAGGCCTTGTGCAAGGCTGAGTTAGGGCTGTTGTGCCTGAGTTGTAGGAACCTATCTAAGTTCTGAGCTGTAGGATCTGAGGTCTGAGAATAGTGGAAGTTTGGCCGAATCTAGCATACTGCTCAGGATAGCGTGAAGGGGGAAAAGTGGATGTACCCAGACCTGGGGAACCACTATAAAATATTATGCAATCTGTGATGATTAAAGTCTGTGAATGCGTGCTGGATGTTTTATAATGTAGTGTAATTGAATTCTGCCTAAAATTGAAAAGCAATAGAGAACCTATTCACACCCCCCCCCCCCCCCTCTAGGTTGTTTAGTTGTCTTGAAAGTCAAAAACTAACGGCAGTGCGACAGCATACCTTGAGAAAAGGCTAACTCCAGAAGAAGAAATATACACAAGAGTGCTCAAGATCATTCTTTTTTCAATCATTCAAGAATATTGAAGCCTTCTTATCCCAAGACCCTGTGATATTCCAAAAAGAAGATTCTTTGAAGAACTGTTATTGTCAAAAAAGGGGTTTTTCCATCAAGCCCAGGAAGATCAAGGCTTTAAAGATCTACTCTCATAGAGTCAATTTCTATTGTAATAAACCATCAAACTTACTATTGTGATAGGATCTCATTGAGATCTGAGATAGGGTTAGGCTGAAGCCTGAGTTGTAGAATCCAGTGATTGGAACTGAGGTAAGGTTCAAGGAATAACCTGAGGGAGGGAACCAGTGGTTGTTCCTGAGGTAGGATTCAATTTGAATCTGAGTTGTAGGAGTTAACACTCTGAGCTATAGGATCCGGGTTGTGGATCTGAGGTAGGGAACCTTCTGTTGTTCCTGAATTGTAGGAGTCTTGAACTCTGAGGTGTAAGATCTTTTGATCTGAATTATTGGAGAAGTTGGTCTAGTCTAGCAAGCACACTACTAGATAAGTGGAGTTGGAAACTGAATGTGCCCATAACTGGGGTACCACTATAAATACTTGTGTGTTTTTTGTGTTGATTTACTTTTCTATGCTACATTAGTTAACATACTTTTAAAAGTTCAAAAAACTCAAACACCTATTCACCCCCCCCCCCCTCTAGGTGATTAGACTACCATAAATCTTTCAGCAATATCACCCGATTTTTTTAGAATTTTAAAGGGACTATTATGGGTTGCGTATCGTTATGATTCTATATTATCTAAGTGTTTAGGTGTTATCATTAGATAGAGGCCTAGAGCATCGTTTCTAGTATTCGGTGACATTATTGTTATTCCTCTCTTTATATGTTGTAAGCCTATATAAAGGACATATTGAGGGTTGTAATGGGTAAGCAAGAAGAAGTCTATTTCCTATCTATTGTGAGTGATATCTTTGGTGGCTCTCTCCTCTAACGAGCAACCTTGCTTAGGCAGCCGCGATCAAGGCTCCGTTGTATCGTCCACCACCATCCTCTCTGTCCACGACCACTACTCCGAGCACCATTGAAATAGGTCCATAACAACTTTGGTATCAAAGCAAGGTTGCTACATCGTTTCGGGTCGAAGTCCTCACCGAACCAGAAGTCGTTGTCGTCTCCAGCAGCGTGCATCTCCATCGTCGACGCTACCTTTTCACTTCTTCTCGCTTCAGCTTCCCTTGAGCCCTGCTATCCTAGAGCCACGACTTCCTCGAGCCCCCATCCTAGTTTTGTCGAGCCCCGCGGAAGTAAAAGTCGACAGAGCCTTTCGGCGTTGCACCTCATGTGCCCCTGATTTTCTGCCTTCTCCATGGTTCATCGTGGGCCCCACATTCGATTTTATTTTTTTCTTTTAACAGTCGCCAATACTCAGCTTTATTTTAAAGCCTCACGTGGAGACAGTTTTCAGGCAACTTTATATTTTATTTAAACTCTATGTCGAGGAGCCCCTCCGCACACAGTTTTTCTTTTCATCTCAGCTGGCCATGCACATTAGGCTAGGAATATTTGTTATTTGTTATTAGTGGGCGACGACGCGGCTCTCGTAGCCATTCTCAATCATGCGACTAGACGCAATCAGACCACCCTATCACCCACTCCTCCTCTCCCTCCTTATCTAACACTAAGGGTGACTCGTCAGATCAAATAAGTCATATTATGTCCATGTAACAGGTCGTCATGGCACAGCAAGATGCCCTTGCAGACCATCATCAGGAGACCATTACTGCACCCTCCAAGCGCATCGATAATCTTTCTACCGCCACCACACACGATCAAACAAGCAGCAGTCAGGCACCGCCACTTATCCGTCATGCGCCGTCGCCACTTATCTGTCATGCGCCGCAGCCACTGACCGACCACGAGCCACCGTCGCCAGCCTTTGCGCAATTGAACGCTACTATTGTGTCATGCTACACCAGGTTAGACTTTCAACCTATGATGGGAAAAGTGATCCTTTGGGCTGGCTCATCAAGTGCGAGCTATTCTTCGGCCACCAACAAACTCCGACAACAGATCGAATAACGAATGCATCTAGCATCCTTCCACAGCTCGACTCTGACTCTGCTTTGTCGGTCTTCACAACTCCTCATCGACCGGCCGGGAAGACTTCAAGCGGCTCTGCAATTTGCGTTTCAGGACTCCTATCTACAGCAACCACCTCGGCAAACTCACATCTCTACGACAAACAGGGTCTGTGGATGAGTACCTGGAACAATTTTAGCTTCTTTTGGCACATGTCACTCTTGCCCCGGATATGCAGGTTGTCATTTTCACCGCCGGTCTTCGTGACCGTCTGCGACTAGATGTCGAATTTGAGTCCAGTCCAGACTTAGTGACTGTTACGAGTCTGGTCAGGCTTTGTGATTGTCACCTCCATCTAGCACTGGAGGCCTACCCGCCTACCAACAACATCGTTCAACAAGGCCGTATCGAGGGCTCTACACCCCCACCAGCCCGCCGATTATCTCATGCTGAGATGTTGCAACGACGTGCCCAAGGATTATGTTTTAATTTTGACGAGCAATTCACTTGCGGCCAAAGATGCAAAAGGCTTTTTTACCTATACGTCGATGACTCTGACGACAAGGGCATCAGATGAAGTAGCTCCACCGAGGACCCACCTTGAGCTTGAGGTCAAGCTCTTTTTGGACGGCGAGAGTGATGTTATGGGCTGTGTAGCGTTATGATTATCTCTATTATCGAAGTGTATAGGTGTTATCATTAGGTAGGGTCCTCGAGCACCAGGTCTAGTATTAGGTGGCATTATTGTTGTTCGTCTCTTTATATGTTGTAAGCCTATATAAAGGGCATATGGAGGGTTATAATGGTTAAGCAAGAAGTCTATTTCCTATCTATTGTGGGTGTGATCTTTGGTGGCTCTCTCATCTAATGAGCAACCCCCTTAGGTAGACGCGTCAAGGCTTCGTTGTATCTTCCACCACCATCCTCTTCGTCTCCGACCACTACTGAAATAGGTCTGTAACTGGGACCTGCCCTCCTTTTGGCTAACTTCTTTATGGTTCCTGAAAGCATTTGTTTAGGGATTAAGTGTATTAAACCAAAACTCCAACATTAAAAATATGAGTCCTATGCAAATTAGCATTTGATTGATAAAGATCATGTGTATAAGCTAACTTTATTTGAATGTTTTTATGTAAATCATGAATATGCTGAGCAAAATCTTGTGCAAATTGACTTTATTTGTATAATGGTGATAACAGAATCAAGTCAAGAGGCACAGGTGCTTTGTCAAGAGGCACGGGTGTTTTTGAACGTGGCGAGAATTGAAATAGAGGCCATGACAACCCTTGTAATCATCTAAATAGCCCTCTGGTATGTTGGTATGTGGTGGTCGGGCGACATGTTAGAAAGTGTCATGTTGCCCTTGCAAGAATCTTTGAAAGAGATTTCAAAAAACATAGCTATAAAGAGTGAAAAAAAGGAGAAATTTCTTATGCAAGTTTTGAGTTGACTTGCCCAACTAGCCGAAGATGACTTTGTTAGATACTGTGTAGAAATAGCGTTGACTTACCTCGGGTGTTGTGATCACTCTCTCATGTGTATATATATACACACACATACACACATGAGTATACCTTTTTCTTGTGTAATACTGTAATAATGAGAAATTGATTCATTCTATCATGACATCAGAGCTACCTCTGATCTCCCGCTTCTGTCGATCCTCATCTCGTTTCCGCCGATCTCCCGCTTCCGTCGATCCTGATCTTCTTCCACCGATCCTGATCTCGTCGCTGCATCTGATCAGCTGCTTCTGTCGATCCTGATCTCCAGCTTTCGTCATTTGTTGTTGCCAATAGCTGATTTTTAATCGCCGTTTCTCACGATCTTGTTCCCATCGCTGGTATCCCGATCGCTGCTTATGGGCTCAAGCAGCCTGGTTTATCCGCATCCCGCAGGCGCTCCTGTCGTAAGGCCTCTCCTGACAGCCTGGTTCCTCCACAACCCGTACCCTGGTTCTTCTTCTACAACCTGGTTCCTCTTCTCCTGTAGCCTGGTTCTTCTTCCTCTGTTTCCAGCCGCTACATGTTCTTGCCCTGATCTGGCGCCGACCTCGACACCTTCTGCCTGAATCCTCCCGCTGGCCTTGTTCTCCTCCCCTCCGGCAGATCCCGTAGCCCCTACCTCCTTGTATATTCCTCTTCTGATCCAGCAGCCCCAACCTCATCGGTTGATTTTCTCGATGGCATCTGGTGCTCGTCCTCCTCTGACACCTTATGCATCTTAGTCTAATGATTCTCGTCGCCCGCCTGTCCGCTTTCACTATGGTCAATGTCATGGTCATGACAAATCTGAGTGTCCAGGCATCAAAGGACTCAGCAGTCGGGTCAGCAGCGTGCTCCTGATGCACCTTCCGCTCACTTTTCGGTTTTGGTGCAGTCTTTCTCCATATCCGAGCTTGCTCAAGTGATTTCCAGTAGCTCTCCATTTTTCACTACCTCGCTCCTCTGCCTCCATACTTCCATCAGATGCTTCTGATGCCTCTGTCTTTCAGTCGGCTGCCTCCGGCCCTGCAGTTATCTCTCCCTCCGACTGTTTTCTTGACTCTGAAGCCTGCTTTCACATGACATATAATGTCACTCACCTCTTATCTTGTCAGCTCATCTCCGCTAACCTTAGTATCATGGCAGGTGATGGCATCATTCTTCCCATCACTAGTCGCGGCCTCCTTCACACTAGTCATTTTCATGTTCCTGATGTTGCCTACATACTCAAGTTATCCATGAACCTTATATCTGCCAGTCAGCTCACATTCCACGGATGTCTTGTTATTTTTGATGAGTTTATATGTCGTTTGCAGGATCGTCAGACTGGGACACTACTTGGAGCTGGCCAACGTTGTAGTGGGTTGTACGTCCTTGTTCGTATTCATCTTCCATCCGCATCATTGTCACCGACAACTTCCACACTGACTTACTTTGGTGGTCTTCTCTCAGTGGCATCATCGTCTTAGTCATCAGTGGTTCGCATCTTACGTCTCTCATCAATCATGGCTTCCCTGGTCAAGTTTATGTTGATTGGTCTCACTCTTGTATGGGTCGTAAGCTTGGTAAACAGCTACAACTTCCATTTTCGTTTAGAGAGTCTAAGTCTCAACATCCTTTTGATTTAGTTCATTCTAAAGTATAGGGTCTCACACCTATCCAAAGAAAAACATCGGTACTATGTTCTCTTTGATGATGACTATTCTTATTATTGTTGGGCCTACTATATGCATTTACATTTTGAATTCTTTCAGATTTATATTACTTTTTCTGTTATGGTACACACTTAGTTTTTTGCTTGCACATATTTTCCATTCTGACTCAAGGGGAGTACCTCTCTCATGTTTTTCATGATCTGCTAGCTACCCACGACCCTCTCCATCAGCTTTCTTGTCTGACGCTCACGCTCAGAATGACATCACAAAAAGGAAGCATCGACGCATTATTGAGATAGTCTGCACCCTCATCATCTCCTTTCACATTCCTCCTCATTTTGGGGTTGAGGTTGTTTCCACAGCTGTCTATCGTATTAACCTGCAGCTTTCCACTTTGCTTCAGGGCCAGAGTCTTGGTGCGTGTCTGTACTCTCGACCCAATGTTACACTCATCTTTGTGTTTTTGGTTATCAGTGTTTTGTTCTACTCCCTCCACGTGAGTGTATCAAGCTCTCTGCTCAGTCTGTTCCTTGTGTTTTTTCTTTGATAAAGTAATGAGCATAAGGTCTATCGATGTTATGACCTTGTTACACGTCGTGTTCGCATCTCACGTGATGTCACCTTTAACGAGTCTCACCCTTTCTTTGAGTCCTTTGTCCCCTTGACCTCACACTCATTTATTACTCCCTCTAACATACAGTTTCTCACTCTTCCCATCTCCCTGTCTCATGTATCCTCTCCTCAGGTATGTCCACCTCCACTTCCCTTGTCACGGTCTATACCACCTCTGACCTCTCTAGTCTCAACTCCGACCTCTCCAGTCTCACCTCCGACCTCTCCAGTCTCCTCCTCTCATCCACTTTGCCACCCACTACTCCATTCTCTGACGAGCTCATTGTCCCCCTTCCATATCACTAAACTCGACATCCCTTTTTTGTTCCCTCGCCTCCAATACCCACATACTCAGTGTTTGTCTCCTCCAACGAGTGTCCAGTGGATGATCCTTCAGCACGTCGCTACCCACTTCGTGAGAGACATCCTGAAGGCCGCCTTAGACTTGATACACTACTGTTGAACTTGTCTGCCCTCCCTGACATTGCATGTGGTACTCCGGAGTCCGATTTCATACCGTGAGGCTGCCAAGATACCTGAGTGGCAAGTTGTCATGTCTGCTGAGTTGGAGGCACTCGAGCACACTCGTACCTGGGAGTTTGTCTCTCTTCCAACCAGTGTTGTGCCTATTACTTGCAAGTGGGTCTTCAAGGTCAAGAATCGCTCAGATGGTTCTATGGAGAGGTACAAGGCTCGACCTGTGGCTCGTGATTTTCAGCAAGAGCAAAGACGAGACTATGACGAGACATTTGTTCCAGTCGCCCACATGACTACGGCTCGTACTTTTATTGCAATTGCAGTTGTTCATCATTGGCTCGTTGTATACATATTTATATCCTTATCTCTTTTTAAATTCTCGTATAGATTTCTCTAAGTATGATCTGAAAGCAACAGCTTTAGGCCAGCACATTAAGCTAGAAATAGATCTTCTAATGGCTGTATTTTATCCGCAATCTTTGGTGTGCTGACTTCTAAGAGAGATGACCGTTGGAGTAGTTCTGAGGAATCAACGCAGATCTTTTTTGTTTAGTGGCTTCTCGATGAGCTTTTGGTGAAAGTCGATTCTCCTTTAGGTTTCAGTGTTGTCTGAAATATGTAGCGCTTATTTGAGCGATTTCGACGTATGGCGAGTTTATCTTTTCGACGTAGCTTAAATATTCAGTGCTAAGTTCTAGAGATGTATTAAGATAGCAACGTGTGCGCAGATGTTCCATTGTTGTTGACGTTGGTTTGACTGTATTTTGACGCTGCTTCATTTTGACGTCGAGTTCTTCTACTGCTTTCTTAGGACAATATCTTTTGGCCTCGATATTAAGTCTTTATTACAAAAATTACCATTTTATACAAAATGGGTAATATTAAATCACTCATCAAATTGTACATCAAATCAAGAGATGAGTTTTCCCAACATGATCGACATCTGAAGTGCAAACACCTTTGTAAATTGCAAAGGGGTAAGCCAACCTGAACCATAGAGTTCTCCATTTGTCCTATCTTATGCAACTTCCAAAGCTCTAACACCTTGAAAATTAAAGGTAATTAACACAATTTAATCTTTTATGTCATATTTAATTTATATCCAAAGCATGGTCATAAAACCCTCACTTGCATGAGAAACCACACTGCCGTCAGATATATCAAGTGCTTGCACCAATTCCACATGATGTGAGATGAGGTAATATGCTACGGATATTCGCGGAGAACGTGGCGCGGACCGAAGAAGATGAACCGAGCGCGTCGGAAGAGGCTTGGACCGACGAGGAAGGCCCAGGCGGGGTCGGAGCAGAGGATATTTAATATTTATTACGTTCTATGTTTGACTGTCGTATTTTAAGTAATTCCTGTTTTTTCCTAATTTCGGTTTTCCTTTTGTATTCGTCTCTCGCCTCTATAAGAGGGCGCGTGAACATTGTATTTGGTATCTTGGATGAATGTATGTTTTTCTCTCCTCTCTTCTAACCCTAATCCCCTCTCTTCCTCTCTCTCCCTCTCTTTCTCTCTCTTCCTCTCTCCCTCTCTGGTTCCCCCACAGCCGGGTTCGTACCAAATTGGTCCGACCTGCCTCACCGCCCATCAACACTGCTGCTGGTGCTCGTGATCACCCAACAAAGCCTATTCCTTCGTTCCGAATCCGCAACTACAGTGCGCGCTATTCCGCGTCTATTTGCGAATCGCGACTCCGCTTGCCGCCCGACTCAACAATCAGCATTCTGATCTCTGCCCCTGACCCGATCATTGTTCCCCTTCCTCCCACGTCGCGACCAACGCGCCGCGACTCTGTGCGCCTACCGATCGGCCGATCCACCGTCGGAAGCCCTTAGGCCTGCTTCTTCCGCCATTTTCAGTCCCGCGCCACAAGCCCTCAGGTCGCTCGCATCTCCTCACCCCCGCACTACTACCCTGCAAAGCAACCAGGTCGCCGCCCCGCGCCGCATCCGTTGTCCCGTGCCGCATCCAGGACATTGCCCCGCACCGCATCCAGGCCGCAGGACCTTTACGCCGCACAGCCCGACCGCACTAGCCCCGGCCGTACACCGCCGCAACAGTCCCGCCGCACTCCCGCCCACCAAGGCCCCAGTGACCTGATCCACGACAGAGACCCCATAGGAGGGCGCCAACAAAGCCCTCCTAAGCTGTGTCGATGCCCAGGAGCCCCTCGTGGCCTCCATGAATGTATGCCTGCTCGCCCTTCACGCCAAGCTCGACGCTCTGCAATCATCTGCCGCCGCGTCCGCCAGCAGATCCGCATGCCCGACCAACGGCACGTCCATCCTTAGGGCGGCACCTCTCTCGCACAACGGGGAGACCCCCCCCCCCTTTTGGCCCTGGTGGTCCGACCCTTTCCTTGAACCTCCCCAAATTCGCCGGTGTGGCCCAATTGGGTGGATCGCAAAGACAGAGCAGTACTTTGACCTCCATAACACTCCCGAGCAGGACAAAGTCTCAACCGCCGTCATGGGACTCGATGCTCTGCCCTACAATGGGCCTGATGGCTCCGCAAGTCCAACCTGGCCATCTCCTGGTCGGAGATCAAACAGGAGATGATCCGCCGCTATGACAGCCGGTATTCCAGATCCGTCATTGAACAGCTTTGTGGAGTCCGCCAAACCGATACATTACATGATTACATCGATGAGTTTGTGGCCCTCGTCCCCCATGTTCAGGGCTTACCGCCAGATCATTATCTCGGCTTCTTCATGCAGGGCCTTTTGCCCCACATCCGCTCCCGACTCCGCACTCACCATCCCCGGACAGTATCTGAGGCTCTCGACATGGCCGGCCTCGTGGAGGAGGATTTGTCTCCTCGACCACTGCCACCACCAGGAGGACCTCCACTAGGGACCGACCGTGGCAGACCGCAGCGACACCAGCTCCTCGGCCTCCCCCTGCTGCTCCGCCAGGGCCGACCGGGCCCTCCTCAGCAATTCTCCAACCACGATTTGGATGACCTTCGTCGCAAGGGGTTGTGTTTCCGCTGCCGTCAGCCCTATTCTCTTACCCACATCTGCGCGGTCAAGGAGTTCTGCGCCATCATCGGTGACGTCAACCCTGAGGTTACCTTGGTTGATTCTGAGGCCCTGGAGCTCTCACCGGAGGATACCCCTCCCAACACCACCGCTAAAGCTGTCACTTAAAACCGAAAACCGCAAATCGAACCGGAACCGCAAAGAACCAGACCGAACCGTTCGCAAATTATTCGGGTTCCGGTTTGAATTTTGGAACCGTGAACAACATTGGTCCGGGTGTGATTCTTACATTTTATTATCCGGACCGGAACCGAAACCGAAACCGCAACATACAAGTCTCAAGCGGTTTCAAGATTTTTAGACCTGATCCGAACCGGACCGAAGTAGAACCAAACCGCAATCCGTTTATTATTATTATTATATTGTTATTATTTTATAATTTATCTATAATATTAATACTTACTATCACGAGTAAAGTTGGTGCAGTTTAAACCCAAACCGCAATTGCATTAAAGGGGGTCGATTTTGGACCGAACAAAACTTCACCGCATAAAAATCGTGTGGTATGGTTTGACATTGCTGCGGTTTTGAAGTCAATTTTTGTAGTGCACTTTTGATTTTTATACAGTTATATATATATATTTTCAATTTAACTTACATTTTTTTGAAATATTTTATTTAAAAAATATAGAAAATATACTACTATTTATTAATAATCATGAAAGACAACTAATTGTAGCCAATTGTTACGGTTGAACATGCCAACGAGACGTGCGCAAGCCAACTAGACGTCGTGGCAAGTCTACATGCGTAGGAAGGCGATAGATACTATCCCACTGATCGTAGAAAAAACCGTCGAGAAGTGTGCAACATAATTATTTCTATTTCAATGTTGTTTTGAGTTTTACTATTTGCAGCTCGCTATTATTTCATTCCGCCAAGGTTGATTTTGGATTAGTTGGAACTGATTGAAATCGGACCGAACCACATGGAACCGGACCGAACCGTTAGAGGCCGAATTTGTTTTGGTTCTTGTTGAATCGTAACCGGAACCATTGACACGAAGGCTCCAAAAATTAAGCTGGAACCGAAACCAGAACCGGAACCGGTCAAACCAAATAAGGTTTTGGTTCTAATTTGAAGAACTGTTACTTAGTGGTTCGGTTCATGGTTTTAGTAGAACCGGAACCGTGACAGCTCTAACCACCGCAGCTACATTCCACCAGTTGGGGCTATCTGGCGCCTTAACGGGCAGGATCTCCAGCCAGCAGACCATAATGCTTTCGGGCACACTGCGGGATCGCCCGATCATCATCATGGTGGACAGTGGCGCAAGCCACAATCTCATCTCCGAGCACCTAGTGCAGCAGCTTCGTCTTCCCTGGGTTCCCTCCTAGAACGTTGCGGTCCGCATGGGCGATGGGCGCCACTGCCCGACTCAGGGTTGTTGCGCTGACATCTCTCTCTATGGGGTCATATTTCATGACCGCGGACTTCTACACATTTGGTTTAGGCGGCCTTGACGTCATGTTGGGTGTGGCCTTGCTCCGTACGCTCGGCGAGGTATGCATTAACTGAGAGACTTTGACCATGTAGTTTCTACACAAGGGATAACATGTCGCCTCGACGGTGACTCCGCCCTCCTACGCTCTTTGTTCCCCCTTGGCAAGGAACTGGATTCCGAGGAGACACTACCACCAGCTCAACACTCTCTGATCCAAAAGAAAGACGGCAGCTAGCACCGAACTACCCAGCCAAGCTACTTAGTTGCGTCTACCACCTCCAGGGGGACTCTGGCCCGTAGGAAGTCCCGGTTGCTGGGTCTTACCGTCTAGAGTACGAATCCACGAGGTTGTGCCAGGATCACTGCTTATCGCCACCACTCAGACTACTGCCTTGAGGACAAGGAACATTTCCCAGACGGCGGCATTGTTACAGATATTCGCGGCGAATGTGGCGCGGACCGAGGAAGATGAACCGAGTGCGTTGGAAGCGGCTTGGACCGATGAGGACGACCCGGGCGGGGTCGAAGCAGAGGATATTTAAAATTTATTACGTTCTATGTTTGGCTATCGTATTTTAAGTAATTCCTGTTTTTCCTAATTTTTGTTTTCCTTTTGTATCTGCCTCTCACCTCTATAAGAGGGCGCGTGAACATTGTATGTGATATCTTGGATGAATGTATGTTTTTCTCTCCTCTCTCTTCTAACCCTAATCCCTTCTCTTCCTCTCTCCCACTCTCTTCTCTCTCTTCCTCTCTCCTCTCTTTTGTTCCCCCACCGTCCGGGTTCGTACCACAATAACTTAAATTTCTTCTACCAAACGCATATGTTACCACATTATTACTACCAGGTTGGCTTCAAAATCTGAGATAAACTCCAATCATCCATGTTGTCTCATAATGAGTTCTTGAAATGTAAATAAACAGTCAACTTTTGTGATATGTGAAGTTCTCACAATAAGCTCCACAAGGGTAGTATATCCAACTCTTCGATGGTTGAATAATCACAAGTAACTACAAGTCATGTACTGGGTAACTCTTTTAGGGCCTTTCAACTGTCTGTATGCAGCGTGATGTCGTTCTTACATCTCATAACAATACATCACAAACTTCTACCTGAAGCATCCCTGTGAATCTGGGAGAAAACCCTCTACGCTTGAAGATAAGAATAATACCATCGCCTTCATTTGTTGAATTTCTATCCCTTAAATGTTAACTAGCATTTTACCGTCCAACTGAAGTCTTTCCACTTTCCTGGTAAGTGAATTCAAAGATATTGTTATCTTCATGAAAAACTAAATGGATCTCCCGTGCTAACATGTTAATCCAAGAAAATTTTGGACCTCAAGAACAACTTTGGAACAGTGCAAAACACTGATTAATTGTATCATCATTGGATTCACTGAGAATCCTCCAGTACTGAAACTGTGTCTCAAAAGACCGACTTTTATGAGCGGGACTTGCACTTAGGCAACTTTACATAAGAAATCAATGATACTCTCTGAATGTACTCAAACTCGTTTTTCATTCTTCAAAAACATAAGGATGTCACCGGTAAAGAAAGATGATGAACTGATAAAGAAATTCCCAAAACATCCTACGTGACAAACATATAAGGGCAGAGGGGCACTGCTCAACCTAAAAGGAATGACTACGAAGTAGTAGTGCCCATATCATATGTTATAAGTTGTCTTCGGGATGTCCCCCCCCCCCCCCCCACAATTTCGTAGCAGCGAGTATCCCTATCTTAAATCAAACTTAGATAAAGTGCAAGACTCTTCGAACTGGTCATTACAACCATAAATCGTAGGGAGTGGCTACTTATCTTAATTGAGAACATCTACAACTCATGGTTACTAGCGCGCAAATCCAAATTGACATCCTTCAAACCAAAACGAAAAGGCACTCCTAAAGGAAATATTGTTAGGTCTAATAACTATTAACTCGAGCATGCTACTACAGTTGAACCATCAGTTCCACTAATACTCTAAGTGACATGAGGTAGAAGATTTGATTATGAGTAAAATTCTAGGAATGAGTTTACTTTGGGCATATATCTCTATGACATGCTTGAGAGGCACTGGTAGCTCCTTGAGGAAAAACATTGGAAGGTTCTCAAGAAACTGGCACATCCTTACAATTGTTTTTTTTTTGCCTGCATCAACTAGAACACATCACAACCAATATTGGTACTCATAATTGTCTTAATCGATGAGACAACTATATTGGAAACTCCTTTCATGCCTCACGACATAGCAGAAGATTGGTCTAGTCATTCCAACTTGATTCTACAAGCAA
Organism: Platanthera zijinensis; assembly: GCA_039513925.1. NCBI lineage: Eukaryota > Viridiplantae > Streptophyta > Magnoliopsida > Asparagales > Orchidaceae > Platanthera > Platanthera zijinensis. The sequence goes on along the minus strand of CM077079.1, from coordinate 59,504,268 downwards.
TATAACTGTCTTTTTGTTAATCAGTCATACCCCTAATTAGATCAAACTCTATTATAAGAGGAATGCATACTTATATTGTATATTCAGACCCTTCAACTAAGATTGAAACCTCTATGGCATGTATGCACAAAAGAGTCATTCATCACAAAGACTCCTGACGTTGATACGACTGGAAGGGTTCTGATCTATCATATGAGCAAAGGACTTTTACCATAAGCAGGTGTGAGGAACTAATTCTAAAGAGAATGGAACTTGATTTGAAAACAAAGGAATTAACAAGATGATGTAATGAATAATCTGACAGAATTAGGTTGGATTCTATTATAGCAAGGATGAATATTTTGCCTAAGAGTTCTGATTTCTTAAATGAGTATTTGTATTATGTGATAAATGTGAGATGACCCACTTATACATAATATTTTCTTGGCACTATGCACTAACAAGAGATACTTCTTCTATGGAAGTCAATCGTATATGAGGTCACAGACCACTTAAGAAAATAGTTATGAACTTATCTAAATTCTCAAGTGACATGATCTAAATTCTCAAGTGACATGATCTAAAGTTTGTCATAAAAAGGTATAAAAAAAATTCGAGATTTGCTCTATGGACAAATACAGATAAAGGGTAGCATAGTCATAATCTTATCAATAATCACGCCTAACACTAAAGATTGAGCGACGTGATCTTAACAAATATCAATGTGCTACTTTTAATCATGTCTATATGTCTAGTACTACTCATTTTAGTTGTATTTGGTATTATTAGTTTACAAGTCACTGTTTTATGTTATTTACAATATGGGGGTAGCTTGGTCCTTTGGGACCTCTAGGTCTTGTATATGTATAAGTAAATGGAATACATGATACTTACATTTCTTGGTTCAACTTGGTATCAGAGTTGGGAACCCTAACCGCAGCTGCTCGCATCCTTGCTTCTGCTTCCGCATCCCCAACCGCTCGTCAATCTCGTGTGTACCTTCTCTCAAACACTTTGAGGGCCCTCTCCGCTTTGTCCCCTTCCATGCGTCCCCTAGAAGAACCCGTCACCGCCGCCGGTTGCTGAGAGGGATGTCGCCGCCGCCCTTCTATGATGCCTATGGATGTCCTGCATCTTTGTGATTTGGCTCTCTCTAACCGCAGATGCAAGCCCCTCCTGTTTGGGTCTTGACGCTCTCACAGTTCCTCCTCTCAGATTCTAGTCAACGAGCGTCAGTTTCCCTCTTGCTCCATCACTGCCCTGTCGCTTCTCCGCTATTCTCTGTCGCAATGTCCTGCTGCATCCCATCATCCACTGCATTTATTTTCTTGATGTTGATTGTCAGCAACGACATGTAATGATTGCTCCTGCTATTTGAGCTTATGCGTGCCTCGCCCCCAGTATGGTTGATTCTAATCTCTCCTCTCAGCATGCCTCTGATTCTGCTTTATCGCCAGGTGTGATATAGTCTCAAATGAGTGACCCTCAGCAACCTCATAGCCACTTCGAATTTTTGAAGATTTACCACGGTCCCTTTGGATGACACGAATTATTTTGAATGGACTCGTGCTGCACATGTCATTTGCAGCCACCAGATGTTTGGTTACATTGATGGAATGACTAAGGATCCCCCCAAGACCGACCCCTCATAGAAGCATTGGGACTCTAACAATTCTCTAGTCATCTACTGGCTCTGCCATTTGATGTCTCTCAAGGTCATCGGAGTTAAATGTTGATGGACTTTGCAGACGAGATCTGGACCAATGCATGAAAAACATACTCTCAAATTGGTAGTTTCACTCGGGTTTATGAGCTTTCCCGCCGCATTTTGGAGTTGCGGCAAGGATCTATGACGGTGTCATCTTTCTTCTCAGAGTTTGAGCAACTGTATCAAGAATTGGACTAATTTGAGCACTTTACCCATGCGTGCTTTACGGATGTTGTTCAGTTAAAACAACAGGAGGACCGCTTTCGTCTCCATGTCTTCTTGATAGGGTTGAACGTGGAATCTGATATGGTGTGGATTCATATCCTTCACTGCTCTCCTCTCTCGTCTCTTCGGGAGGCATTCAGTATGGTTCATGGTAACGAACAACGCCGAAAGTTCCACAGTGTTATTGCTCCTCCTTATCACTTTGCTCTATCTAGTGTAGGTCGTGGCCCCGTTCCCAGTCCAGGATCCTTTATGCCTACTTGTGATTATTGCGGTCACAATGGACACACTCGTGAAGTGCGTTTCAAACTTCATCTGCATCTTGCCCCATCTGTTCATGGTCATGGTCATGGTCGTGGTTGTAGACTTGGGCGTGGGGGCCATGGACAGGGTGGCTGACGGCCCCTGTGATGTGTGTTCCTCTCCCGGCCAGCTCACTGGTCCAGAATTGGATGTGTTTCGCCACCTGCTTCACTCTAATAGAGTTCCACCTTTACAAGTGCCCACTTCAGCCTCAGATTTTGATGATACTGAGCTTGCATTGCTGAAGGGTAAAGCACTTGTACTCAATACCTTATTTTGAATCATGTAGCTTGTCGTCATCTTATCCCGGCCATCAGGCCTTTGTTTCTTCTCCCTCCTTGGTTGTTATTTCTAAGACATGGCAGGAAGCTTTGAGTGTAGCGGTATGGATTCAGGCTATGAAAGAGGAAATGTATGTAACACCCCAAATCCCAATTTGGAGTTCAGGCTGGGTGACACGGCCTGGGACACGGGCGTGTCCCAGGGCGTGTCTAGCTTTGTGTACTCGAGTGAGTCTCGAGTAGGACTCGAGTGGGCCTCAAGTGTGTCTCAAGTGAGGCACACGGCCTGGGACACGGGCGTGTCCCAGGGCGTGTCCTTCACTGTGTAGGCGACACGGCCTGGGACACGGGTGTGTCCCAGGGCATGTCCCAGGGCGTGTCCCAGGGCGTGTCCTGCTCGGGTTGGCAACCGAGCTGTGTCGGGTGAGGAACACGACCAGGATACCAGGCGTGTTCTGGATGACCCGGGCATGTCAAATGTGACACGGGCGTGTGGGGAGCCCGTGTCCCTTTCGGGATGGTTAGTCCTGTGTCGATTGAGGGACACGCCCCTCAATACGGGCGTGTACTGGTTGACACGGGCGTGTCAGGTGCTTGACACGGGCGTGTCTAAGCCCGTGTCCTGGTCTGGTTTGAGTCAGTTGTGTGCCGCTTAAGGGACACGGCCTGTGACACGGGCGTGTCACAAGCCGTGTCAGCCCTGAAAATATGCTTTTTAGAGCGAATCGTGGCTGTTCATTTCCTTCTATTTGGATCATGTGGTCCAAGTTCCTTCCTGCTGTTATAAGGCTGAGGAGTGAGAGATAAACTCTCATTTTATGTTGGTCATTCTCTTTCTAAAGAGAAGAGAGAGAGAAGAGCAAGGAAGGAAGAAGGGGAAGGTTTCCGGCCGTCGGTGGAGCTTCAACGATCCGAATCGAGAGCCGAGTTCAGCGTTGTGGAGGCAAGGCCGCTGCGGTGCTTTCCAACCGGCTAGTTTCTCCATGGCTTCAAAGCGATCGTCAAGGGTAACGATCTCCTTCTTGGACAAGTGAAGTCCTCCTTTATGCATGTGCATGGAATCCTCCACCAAGAGGTATAAAGCGTAAGCGATTCCAGCGGGTTGATAGTTGATATCCCCGGTTGAGTCTGCATCTAGATCCGGAAATGAGTAGTACGGAATAGGCATGCTGTGTGAAGCCCATCCGGACGGTTAGTCTGGATTGGTGATGTTTATATTACGAACCGAAGAAGACTCTGTGTATGTAACGAGTAGGTTGCGGTGTTTGTGAGGATGCTTGTGAGTTGCTTGTGTTGTGTGCTCTGCATGAGCTGAATGCGATGTGGTCGTGAGAGCCATTCGTTGTGATTGTGGAGCCTTTGTGGCATTGGGATTGTACGCTCTGCATGAGCTGTGAGCTGAACCAGAAAGCGGTGCTATGTTATGAGAGATCGATTGGTAGCAATGCAGAGGGGGGTTTCCCCGGCTTGTTACACTACTGTGGTAGGTCGATCTAGTGGTATTATGTACCTGCGTTGTGAGCGGTCGATTGGTGGCAATGCAGAGGGGGGGGGGGGGGGGTTCCCGGCTTGTTACACTACGGGTGTAGGTCGATCTATAATGCTCATTGGTTGCCGTGAGGTGAACGCCTCTGAGTGGGATGGGCGAGGATGTCTCCAACATGCATGTTGTAGTAGACTAGTGCCCGACCAACAAGCTAATAACCTCTAATCGGTGGTGGGACCTAGAGGATTTCGGTACACCGTAAGCGTGCCCTGAGTGCACGGAGCGTCTGGCACGAAAGCCGGCGTTTGTGATGTGGTTGTGCCTGAGTGCACTTGTTGTGATATATATATTGTGATTGCAATGCATGCAGGGAAGGAACCACTGCCCCGGATAAGTGGTAGGGTCGTTATAATTGGTCAGCTGAATGCTGACTGTTGCTTTGTTTATCACCCATGGGGTGGACGTCCATATGCAGGTGTTGCGGGTTGAATTGGTTGGAGCGGGCTGAAGCCTTTGCTGCTGCTGTTTGTAGATCATTGAAGGCCGTGCAAAGAATTGGATTTCATGTGTGACCGGTCTGCGTGCCGATGTATGAAACCACCTCTTGTAAAGAGAAACATGTAAGGTCTTAAGGCCGTGAGCGTTTGTGTATTTGTATACATTCTTGGTGTTATATATAAATGTGTCATTTATATGTTTAGTGGACATTCGTTGGATGAGTTTTTTTAAGCTTTAAACTTCCGTTAGAATGCTTGAGTTAAGATGCGAGTAGAAAGTATTTTGGTATTCACACGTGATTCCGCTGTCTGTCTGTGAAATATGACGTGGGGCCCCGGCCGGACCCTCTGTTATATTCCATGTGACGGATGGAGGCGTTACAAAGTGCAGCTCAATTGATGATGAGAAGTGAAGAAACTTCATAGTTAAGCGTGCTTGGGCGAGAGTAGTACTGGGATGGGTGTCCTCCTGAGAAGTCCCCGTACGGCCCAACTTAAATGTCGAGTTCGCTCATCAAAGGGAGGAAGTGGCCACCAACAACCCGCCAGTGGGCTGGAGAGGGGTTGGGGTGCTTGGGCTGCAGCCCGGTAGCGATGTCATGGGGGGCTATGGGCAAAATTCTGGGTCGTTACAATGTATGTCTTGGACAAGAATCACACATGGGATGTTTCCTCCCTTCCTCCTGGAAAGGAAGTCATTGGCTCAAGGTGAGTTTTCCCTGTTAAGCAGAATCAAGATGGTAAGGTGGAAAGGTACAAGGCACAGCCGGTTGCCCAAGAATACACCCAAACTCAGGGAGTGGACTACCAAGAAACCTTTGCACCTGAGGCAAAGATGGATTCCATTCTGGTGTTGTTATTATGCGTTGTTTCTATGGACTGGGATCATCATCAACTGGATGTTAAGAATGCGTTTCTCCACGGTGAGATTGATGAAGAAGTGTACATGTAATTTCCCCGGGGATTTGTGAAGAAAGGAGCTGAAGGACTTGTCTGCCACCTAAGGAGATCCTTATATGGACAAAAACAGTCACCTAGGGCTTGGTATGGCAAACATCTCGACTATGCTCAAATTTGGGAATAAGCAGACACAGTCTGACCATATTATGTTTATTCGAAGATGTGATCAGAGGGTTGTGGTTCTTATCGTTTACGTGGATGACATTGGGATCACCATAAATGACACAAACGAGATTGTTAATCTCAAGTCCCTCTTATTTGCTAAATTTGAGATGAAAGATCTGGGAAAATTACGATATTTCCTGGGTATCGAAGTGGCTAGATATACTAAGAGAATCGGCATATCCCAACGTAAGTATATATTAGATCTTTTAAAAGAGACTAGGATGCTTGGCTGAGTTCCTGCAAACACCCCTATGGAAGAAAATCATAGGATTGGGGAATATGGTGATAGTGATCAAACCAATGTATCACGCTATCAGAGATTGGTTGGAAAATTCATATATCTATCTCACACAAGCATTGATATTACTCATGTGGTTGAAATTATGAGCAGATATGTGCACGCCCCAAGGATCAGACATGAAGAGGCAGCATATCGCGTGTTACGGTATTTGAAGAAAGCTCTGGTCGTGACTTCTTGTTCTCCAAAAATAACCACTTGAAGATAGAAGTTTTTACATATACTGATTGGGCTGGATGTCGTGATGATCGAAAATCCACAATAGGAAATTATTCCTTTGGTGGAAACTTGGTGACTTGGCATAGTAAGAAACAGAATGTAGTGGCCAGATCTAGTGTTGAGGTAGACTAATGTGCTATGTCACAAGACCTGTGTGAGGGTCTATGGTTGCGTACTGTGTTACAAGATATGGGTTTTTCCGAGACCGGCCCTTTTTCCTTGTTTTGTGGTGATAAAGAAGCCATTAGTATAGCTCATAACTCAGTCTTGGACAAGAATCACACATGGGATGTTTCCTCCCTTCCTCCTGGCCAGAAAGTTATTGGCTCAAGGTGGGTCTTCTCTGTTAAGCGGAACCAAGATGGTAAGGTGGAAAGGTACAAGACACGGCTGGTTGTCCAAGGATACACACAAACTCAGGGAGTGGACTACTCGGAAACCTTTGCTCCTGTGGCAAAGATGGATTCCATTCAGGTGTTGTTATCATGTGTTACTTCTATGGACTAGGATCTTCATCAACTGGATGTTAAGAATGTGTTTCTCCATGGTGAGATTGATGAGGAGGTGTACATGAAGTTCTGTAATGCCCCAGAATTTTACATAGAAATAGCTCACTAAATGCTACCGTCCGGCGGTAGTGCTAGCGCCGGCGCTAGCGTAGCTGATTTAATTGTCTTTGCGCTCTGGGAGTTACCACCCGGTGGTAGAGATACCGCTGGGGGTAGCGATCCTTTCGATGTCGTCGACGTGACGATACGTTGAATTTGCTAGCGCTCGACAGTAGTATGTTACCGTGCGGAGGTAGTGTGCCAGGAACTGGTAGCCACGTGTCGATGTTCGAGTGGAGTGTTTAGGCGGTGGGCATGCTGAAGAAGCCACCAACCAAGATAACGCACGGCGATAGCTTGTTACCGCGCGGAGGTAACACTCTGTGCAGGAAATCTGGTTTTAATCGTGGCTATCCGTGGATTTTAAGTGAAATCCGACGGTGGGGTTGTGTTTCCTTTAGGGTTAAGGCCGGGAGTGAGGGTTTGAACCTCATTTTCACTTTGGGCTTTCTCTTTCTAGAGGTAGAAAGAGGGGAGAGCTAAGGAAGAGGAAGAACGAGTTTTTCGTCATTGCCGGAGCTTCGAAGTTCCAAATCGCGAGCTGAGTCCAGATCCACGGAGAGCGGCCTGGTGCGGTTCTTTCCATCCGATTGGATTTTTGAGTCATGGCGTCAAAGAAAACTTCAAGGGTAACGATCTTCCTCCTCTCGTTAGGACATGTGTTTCCTCTTTTGTTTCTATATTCGCATATAAAAGTGCTTTTTTACCTGAGTAGTGTACAGCTAGACTTTCTCCGGGTAGATTGAGTCTATCCCCGGCATATATTACTTATAGACGTCTATTTCGAATTCAAATATAGGAATGTTGTGTGAAGCTCATCCAGACGGGTTGGTCTGGATTGGTGATGTTTACATTGATATTTCTGTGCCAGAGAAGACTCCCTGTTGTATGTCGTTTTTGGGTTTTGAGTGTTGTAGAGCGCGGCAGGGAGTCTTGGAGGCTAACTCCAGGAAATACCCGGAAAAGCAAGCAGAATCGGAGTTCTGTTAGGTACCACCCGACGGCAGTGTTACCGCTGGCATAGCTCCCAGCGAGCTGTTATGTGATTGCAAGCCCAGGTCCTGACGACAAGGTGGGTAGCTTGTAAAGCTGAGAGCCAGGAGTGCCCAGTTTTGTTGGCCGTGAGTGCCAACCTTGGAACATAACGCGGTTCTGTATGGGGAAACAGGAAAGGACGGGCTGACCCGCACTGTTGTCTCATAGACATAGCGATTTGAGCAATGGGATTAGTTTGATATGTATCCGCACTATGTCGTTCGACTAGAGTTCCTAACATACTCGGCTTTCGTCGTTGGCATAGGAAAGAGTCGTGGCTACACGCCTGACTAGGGAATGCTCAATGTTACCATCGGTCTAGGACTGAGGATGGTGGTGGGACCCTAGATATCTGATACACCGATAATGTGTCATGAGTGCACGAGACGTTTGGTCGGTCACGCCAACGTCTGTGATCGATGGTCCTTAAAGTGCACACTCTTGTGATATATATGTTATTGTTGTTGACTTTATGCAGGGAAGGAATACCACCGCCCCGGGTATGGGGTGGGGTCGTTATACCGCGTGTTCGTGGATGGTGGTCAGCAAAAGCTGACTCGTTGTCTTCTTTTGTTGTCACATCTTTATGGTGTGTATAAGTACAGGTGTTAGAGAGCCAAGCGTAAAATAGCGGGCGAGAGCCCAAGCTATGCAGGCCCTCGAAGGCCCAGGTTTTGTCTTAGCAATTCATGTTTTGTCGGTCTGCGTGTTAATGTATGAAAGTCATGTAGTTGTAAAGCAATTGCTCGTGTATAAGGGCTTAAGGCCAAAACAAGACAATGTAATTGTTGTTTAATCATTCCTATAGTGGTGTGGACATTCCGGTTCAAGTTTACGTAAATGCTTCCGTTAGCGTATAATTTTGTTATGTGTTGTAGTTTAGTGTTATGGAATGATATTGTTACGCCCCCGCTACGCTTTGCGGGTCGTCAATATGTTTGGAGGAGCAAGGACGTGCTAAACAACGGGGCTGAACCTTCCGGTTCAGCCCCCACTCAATGAACCGCCGGCCTGGGGCTGAACCAGGCGGGTTCAGCCCCTTGGGAAGGGCCGGCCGGCCCCTCCATGCCCGGATATATTTATATCCGGGCAGCCCCCCTTTGGGGATTATGCAGAGTATTATCAGGTTAGCTTCTTCCTCCCTCCTCAAACCCTAATTCTCTCCTTTAGCCTTCTAGATCTCTCTTAGTTGCTTCCTCTCCTAGTTTTCTCCTAACATTTGGTATCAGAGGTGTTCGTCTCTCCGAAATGGTGACCACTCGCACTCAAGAGGAGTCCTCGCGGATTGAAACCCTAGAGGAGAACGTTGTTGGGTTAACCGATTCGATGGCGGCTTTGTAAGGGCGGTTGGACGCTCGGATGGAGGAGTTGAAGACGCTGTTGAAAGGTAAGGCACCGGCGAGCGAAGATACGGCCGGATCGGGGGCTGATCCAGCGGCGACGGGCGTGCGGCTTGCGGAGGGCGTCGGCGTGCGGGTTCCGGAAACAGAGCGGATGCGCGTATCGGGCGGGATCGCGCCTGGCACGGCGTGGCCGGGGACGGGCGGAGTTGGCTCGACGGCCTTCGGTCTTCCCGGAGGGTCGGCGGCGGCGTACGGGGGTGCGGCGGGCTCGTTTCCGCTGGGATCTGCAGCAGCGGGGCTCGGCGAGTCTGGATTCGGCCAAGGACAGTGGCGCCGGGGCGGTGACGACCCGTTTGGGTTCCGGCGGCCACCGGACACGATGGGACAGCAAAGAGGGGGGCTCCTCCCTCCTCCCCGCGGGTTTGGGCCTCCTGGGGTGGCAGGTTTTGGCCCAGGATGGGGCGGCCAGCCGCAACCCCGCCTTGGGGAGCGGGTCAGCATCATGGCTACGGCGGTTTCGAGCAAGGGGAGCCCGCAAGACGGGAAGGAGGCCAGGGAACACAACGCTTGACTCCCGGATTAACTCGTATGTACTTTCCGGAGTTCGAGGGAGGTGACGCCTTAGAATGGATTCAAAAGGCGGAACTTTTTTTCCAGTACCAGGAGGTGCCTGACGGACAGTGGGTGCAGTTGGCGTCCTTTCACTTGAAGGACGACGCATTTCAGTGGACGCAGTGGTTCCTGCGGGGACGGGAGTACGTGCCTTGGGGGAGTTTGTGGATGGATTTACGGCCAGATTTGGTCCACTGGAGTACGACAACTTTGAAGCCCTCCTTCAGAAGCTTCGTCAAAAAGGATCAGTGTTGGAGTACCGCACTGAGTTCGAGAAGTTGGCAAATAGGGTTCAGTGGCCGGAGAGGACACTCTACAGCTGTTTCATCTCGGGTCTCAAGGAGCACATTCGTGACAAAGTGCAGGCACTCATGCCTCGTTCCTTGAACCACGCCATTACTTTGGCACGTATCCAGGAGGAGAAGTTCAACAGACAGCGAGCCCGCATCACGAGTCGGACAGCCTTGGCCCCGACCACAGCAGCACGACGGGAGCAGCACACGGGTACCAAACCAATGGTGACTCGGTTGTCTTGGAGTGAGTTGGCCGCTCGGAAGGAGAAGGGCCTGTGCTTTAATTGCGACGAGAAGTTTGTGTCAGGTCAGAAATGCCAAAAGCTGCAGGTTTTCATGTTGCATCAGGATGAGGACGGGCCGGCTCCGGACGAGGAATTGGGGGAGGAATTGGAGGAGACCGAGTTTGGAGTTTCTCTACATGCTCTCGAGGGTTGCGCTCCCCCGCTTACAATGCGGCTGGCGGGCCGGATTGCCCAAGAGAGGGTTACTATTCTGGTGGACAGTGGGAGCACCCACAACTTCATACATCCTGACGTAGCACGGCGCGTGGGACACGTGGTTGACAAGGGGGCTGCCTTTCATGTTATGGTGGCGGATGGCAGCAAGCTGCAGTGCGAGGGGGTGCTGAAGGGAGTGGAAATGCGGATAAACGGTTATGTGGGACGGACTGACGTCTACTTATTGCCTATTCGGGGTTCAGACATGGTGTTGGGAGTTCAGTGGTTGCGCCAGTTACAGCGGGTGACTTTTGATTGGACGCACATGACTATGGAGTTTGTGCACGGGGAAAAACAATTTTGCCTAAAGGGTATCATGTCCTCTCCTATTAAGGAGGTTTCTCTTCGCAGCTTGCAGCGGTTGAGCGGGGATGGGCAGATCATGGCCGTCCTTCGGGAGGTCCAGACCGGTGATTCCACACTTTATGAGGTACCGGTTCAGTTACAGTTACTTCTGACTGATTATGCTGACGTTTTTCAGGAGCCACACACTTTGCCACCGCCGAGGTTTCGGGATCACCGTATCCCGCTCAAGGCGGGAGCTGAGCCTACGAATGTTCGTCCTTACCGCTACACACACGTTCAGAAGGCGGAGATCGAACGCAGTGTCCGGGAGATGCTGGAGGCCGGCATCATTCGGCCGAGTACGAGTTCCTTCTCGGCTCCTATTATTTTGGTCAAGAAAAAGGATGGGTCCTGGAGATTCTGTGTGGACTACCGGGCCTTGAACGGCGCTACTGTCAAAGATAATTTCCCGATTCCTCACATAGAAGAGTTACTGGATGAGCTGCATGGAGCGCAGCATTTCACCAAGCTGGATCTTCGTTCCGGATATTATCATATATTGATGGCACCGGAGGACGTCCATAAGACGGCTTTTCGGACACTGACGGCCATTATGAGTTTTTGGTTATGGCCAATGGGCTGACTGGAGGGCTCGCTACATTCCAGGCCAACATGAATGAGATATTCCGAGACTTCCTGCGGGTGTTTGTCCTGATATTCTTTGATGATATCCTCATCTACAGCGCGATCTGGGAGGACCACGTGCACCACGTGGAACAGGTTCTTGCCAGACTTCGTCAGCACCATCTTTATGCCAACCGTTCCAAATGCTCCTTCGGGCAGACAGAGGTGGAGTACTTGGGCCATTTGGTCTCTGGTCAGGGCGTTCGGGCCGACACGCGGAAGATTCAGAGTATGCAGTCCTGGCCGCGACCGGTTACAGTTCGTGCCTTGCGGGGTTTTTTGGGCCTTACAGGCTATTACCGGCGGTTTGTACAGGACTATGGGAAGATAGCCCGACCATTGACCCAGCTGCTGCAGAAGGATTCTTTTTCTTGGACTGAGGAGACGGAGGAAGCATTTCAGGCTCTCAAACGGGCAATGACCACCACACCAGTGCTTGCACTACCAGATTTTTCGAAGGAGTTCGTTCTGGAGACCGATGCGTCGGGGGTCGGCATCGGGGCGGTTTTGATGCAGGCGGGACGGCCAATAGCCTTTTACAGCAAGGCCTTGGCTCCTCATACCTTGGGTCTCTCGGCTTACGAGAAGGAGATGTTGGCGATCATTCACGCAGTGGCTGTGTGGAGGCCCTATTTGTTGGGCCGGCACTTTAAGATCCGAACCGACCACCAGAGCTTGAAGCATTTTCTGGACCAGCGGGTTTCTTCACCTCTGCAGCATAAATGGGTTACCAAGCTTCTGGGCTACGACTATGAGATTGTTTATCGGCGCGGCAAAGAGAATGTGGTCGCCGACGCTCTTTCTCGTCTTCCAGAGGCTGCTCTCTCTCATATTTCGGGGCCGTTGGTCGAGTCCTTGGAGGACATTCAGGAGGAGGTACTTCATTCCGCAAAGTTACGGCCGTTGGTGGACACTTTACAACGGGGCGAGACAGGGCCGGCTGGCTATCATTTGTGTAATGGCCGGCTTTATTATCGGGGCCGGGTGGTCGTACCCGCCGATTCAGCTTGGAAGACGGTATTGATGCACGAGTTCCATTCGTCGCCCACAGGAGGGCATGCAGGGGTCCTCCGGACTCTCCAGAGGGCGAGAGCAAACGTTTTTTGGGCAGGCATGCGCCGGGACATTCAGCAGTTTGTTCGCCACTGCGACATCTGCCAGCGACAAAAATATGAGACTTCTTCTCCTGCCGGGCTACTCGTGCCATTAGACATTCCGCAGCTTATTTGGGGCACGGTGTCTATGGACTTTATTGATGGGCTGCCTAAGTCCAAAGGAAAGTCAGTTATTCTGGTTGTGGTGGATAAGCTCTCCAAGTATGGCCATTTTCTGGGCCTTAGCCATCCGTATACTGGGGAGTCCGTGGCCGCTCTCTTTGCTCGGGAAATCGTTCGACTACATGGCCTTCCTCGTGCCATTATTTCTGATCGCGACCCCACCTTCGTCAGTGGGTTCTGGAGGGAGTTGTTCAGGCTACAGGGTACTCGCTTACACTTCAGCACGGCACATCACCCGCAGACGGATGGCCAGACGGAGGTGCTCAATCGGGGTGTCGAGACGTATCTTCGATGCTTTGTTATGGATGAGCCTCGGAGTTGGCCGGATTGGTTACACTGGGCCGAGTACTGTTACAACACGGCATATCACTCAGCCAGCAGGATGACGCCGTTTGAGGTGGTTTACGGGCGTCCGCCTCCGACTTTGGCCAGCTATGAGCCGGGCAGCACCGCTCTTCCGGCCGTGGATCGTGCTCTTCTGGATCGTGATCGCATGTTGGTGACTCTTCGGGAGAATCTCCGCCTAGCCCAGGAGCGCATGAAGTCCCAGGCGGATAAGCACCGCACGGAGCGGGAGTTCGCCGTGGATGACGAAGTTTTCCTCAAGCTCCAACCGTACCGGCAGCTGTCAGTGGCTCATCGTGGCAACCAGAAGCTGTCCCCGCGCTATTACGGCCCCTTTCAGATCATCAGCAGGGTGGGGCCGGTGGCTTATACTTTGGCTTTGCCGGAAGGTTCCCGCATTCATCCTACATTCCACGTTTCCTTGCTCAAACGGAAATTGGGTCCGCATATCAAGCCCAGTACTTTGTTGCCTGCAGTTACTCCTACGGGTGAGCTGCGGCCGCTTCTAGAGGATATCTTGGGGCACAGGTGGAAGAACCGGGGCACGGAATACCGGCCCGAGCTCTTGGTCAAATGGAAGAACCTGTCGCCAGCACACAACTCTTGGGTAGACTTCTTCGATTTCAAGGAGCTCTATCTGGAATACCACCTTGGGGACAAGTTGGTTCTTGATGGGGCGGGGAATGTTACGCCCCCGCTACGCTTTGCGGGTCGTCAATATGTTCGGAGGAGCAAGGACGTGCTAAACAACGGGGCTGAACCTTCCGGTTCAGCCCCCACTCAATGAACCGCCGGCCTGGGGCTGAACCAGGCGGGTTCAGCCCCCTTGGGAAGGGCCGGCCGGCCCCTCCATGCCCGGATATATTTATATCCGGGCAGCCCCCCTTTGGGGATTATGCAGAGTATTATCAGGTTAGCTTCTTCCTCCCTCCTCAAACCCTAATTCTCTCCTTTAGCCTTCTAGATCTCTCTTAGTTGTTTCCTCTCCTAGTTTTCTCCTAACAGATATTCATTGAGTAACTCTTTCATTTGTTCATTCAATATGGTGTGGGGTCCCGACCAGACCCGCTGTTATATTCCTTGGAATGAACAGGGGTGTTACAAGTCCCCCCCAAGATTTGTGAAGAAAGGAGATGAATGACTTGTCTGCCGCCTAAGGAGATTATTATATGGCCAGAAACAGCACATAGGGCTTTATTTGGCAGATTCATCTCGGGTATGCTCAGATATGGGAATAAGCAGACACAGTCTGACCAAATTATATTTATTCGATTAACCACTCATCTCGACCCCTAGGATTCACCAAATGTCATGCCCGGACGTCGGGTGGCATCCCGCCAACAAACTCAATTCGCTCTAACCAGTGAAATCGTGAAACCTCGACTTCGCGTCGCCAGCATGCTCGAGACCCCTGGACTAAATTACTTGTATGCTAGAAATGGTTTTACTCAAGAGTGCGTGAGTGCCCCTAACGTCTGGTCCACGAGATGTTGATGATGCACACGTACTCGCCCGGCACACAGAGCGTTAACTTTATTGAGATTCTGATATTCATCGTAACCCCTAGCCCGGCGAGTGTTTGAGTTGAGGTATTTGTATTCATCGGCATATCGACCTCGCACGAGTAAACCTAGGTAGTTCTCACTGATTAGGCAAAAGGATTACTTGCACTTGCCCTCCCTACTGCGGGTTGTGAAACTCAAGCGACTAGTAGTGCCCTAGAGTGGGAGAGCGGGAGGTGCCCTCAATCAGGGTGAGGCCAACCGTGCTCACCCCCTGTCCTTGTTTTCACTTTTGTTATCACAGTATTTTCACTTTGCCGCTTTTGCTCATACATATATTGTTTCAATGACGATCCCCATCGAGTGTCTTTCTTCTCACCTCAGCCTGTTCATACCTCCCAAGTGAAACAACCTGACCTGCCGGCTTATAGGAGCTCGGGCAGCGATTTTCTTCTCGGGAGCCGATAACCAAAACCTTTCTTATTCTTTATGTCACTCGAGTGAGAGGTCAGCTATAGTCTATAAGTTTGTATGAGCATTCATATAAGTTAAAATATGCTTCTGTGTTTTTGATGCGGGAAATGGGGCCGCACCAACAGATAACGGGCGTTCGGTCTCACGAGTGAGGATGAAGAGATTGCGGGGATAGAGGAGAGGAGGTTGATGAGGATGCGGGGGATAACAGGGAAGGTTGATGAGGAACTGTCGAGCGGGCGGTTACTTTGACGGTTAGCTTTAATGGTTGAGACCGAGAGGGTAAAAGAGAAAGAGGGGGGCCGCTGGCAGCGACAACAGCAGAGTTCGCCCGTCGCGGCTTAAATGTCACTCCTGCGACGGACTTTCCTTTGATTATAAATCAGTATTACAGCATGAGTTGAGTCCTTTACATGAAAATATAAATGGTACAAGGGGAAACTGACGGCTAGAGGAATAAAGATGTCAGAGGCCGCAGGGTTTGACCAAAGAGTTCGGCAGACCGCGCGGTTAGCTGATCACGCAGCTCGCTACTTCAAGTCGAGCGGACTGCGCGATCAGGCCGAGAAGACAGCTGAGGTCGCTGGAACCAAGGCCGGGGAACAGGCCGCAAGGGCTAGTCGCGCGGACAGGAAAGTTGTGTCCGCAGGTTTGGATGCGTTGGCTCTGTCCTGTGTCCTCCTCCCCCCACAATGAGAGGTATGGGGGCCTATTTATAGGCTCGGGCTGGAGACGGTCCTGGTAACGTTACCCACGGTAGAGCGGTGAGTTACGATTGAGTCCACGACATGCTGCGGACTGAGGAGGCAGGTCGCCAACTGCTGAGAAGTTGGCGCTGGGGAAGTCAAAGTGCTTCTGGCGGACTGCATAATGAGTCCGCCTAGCTCGCGACAGACGGGATGAGTCCACCTCTGCTGCTGGAGGCTTGTCCCCCCTGCTGGGCGACAAGAGCTTAGCGACCTGGCGGACTGAATAGAGCAGGTCGCGCATGCTGTTGGATGAAGCGAGTTTGTCAGCTGGTGAGCGGAGCGTCCACCTCCCTTAGGCGGCGGATAGAGGCCGAGTCCGCCACCTTCTGGAGGGTAGGAACAGGTCGCCCCTGCTGAAGGAGAGCTCGCCACCTTCTGGCGGGCTGGAGTTGAGTCCGCGTTGTGTTGTGCGGTCTGGTGAAGAGTTGTCAGTCCTGCTGTCGTCCTTCCTCAGGCGGACTGAGACTGAGTCTGCCACCTACTGGAGGACTGAAGGAGCAGGTCGCTGGATGCTGTGCGGGTTGACGGTCCTGCTGCGAAGTCCTTCCTAGGGCGAACTGAGACCGAGTCCACGAAATGCTGGCGGACAAGTGGAGTAGGTCGCCTACTGTTGGGCGACCTGGAGGCAGGTCGCCTACTTCATGGCGGACTGGGACGTAGCAGAGAGCTGTCCGCACCTGTTGAAAGGGTGGTCGCCTGGTGATATCGTAGCCTTGCTAGCCAGGCGACCTGCAGGAGAGGGCTGAAGAGCAGACCGCACTTCCTGCTGAGCATGCGACTACCAAGCGGTCTGGGCGGATAACAATGAGAGTCAACCACTTAGTTGGGTAGTAAGCACCAGTTGGAATAAAGAGAACCATTGTGCGGTTAGCCGATCTAACCGTGCGGCCTGCAGGGGCGGACTGTGGAAACAGACCGTAGGCCCTGCAGAACGAACGGCTGTTGCGCGACATGGGCGGTTAGACTGGGCAAACCGCACTAGCTGCACGGCCTGGGCGAATAGAGAAGTCTATCCGCCTGACCCAGAGAAGGGGGCTGAGACAGGCTGCGACCTCCAGGGGGAATCTGGAGCAGGCCGCCACTTGCGAGCTGGCTACCTTGGGAGAGATCGTTGATTTCTAGTTTAACATAATCCCCGCACTTTTTTAAGTCCTGAAGAGAACTTCGAAAAAGTGGGAGACCCACGAAAATCGTGACCCTCCCCTCGAAAAAAATAAGAGGCAGGGAGAGATATAACCTGATGTCTCTCATCAGAAAAGGTTTGCCAATGCATATCTTTTTCCTGCAAGGGAAAAGTTAATGTAGGTGAAAAGAGGCACATCTTGTGTGTACCTGAGTTGTTTTTGCAAAACGAAGAAGACTTGTGAATGTCTTCCATCGAACTCTACAAAACAAAGGTGAGAGGAAGGCATAGAAGAATAATAACTTGCAAGTACCTAAAGGAAACTTTCAAGCACCTGTTAACCTCTGCAAAAGAAAAGTAAGAAGCAAATATGAAAGAAAACTAAGTTGCAAGTACCTGAAGGGAGCTTGCAAATATCTGCTAATCTCTGCAAAAGAGAAGTTAGAAGCAGATTGATAGAAAAGTAAGTTGCAAGTACCTGAAGCGAACTTGCAAATATCTGTTAATCTCTACAAAAGGAAGAGTAAGAAGCAGATATGAAAGAAAAGTAAGTTGCAAGTACCTGAAGGAGACTTGCAAGCACCTGTTAACTTCTGCAAAAGAAGAGTAAGAAGCAAATATGAAAAAAAAAACTAAGTTGCAAGTACCTGAAGGGAGCTTGCAAATATCTGTTAATCTCTATAAGAAAAGAGTAAGCAGCAGATATGAAAGAAAACCAAGTTGCAAGTATCTGAAGGGAGCTTGCAAATATCTACTAATCTCTGCAAAAGAGAAGTTAGAAGCAGATTGATAGAAAAGTAAGTTGCAAGTATCTGAAGAAATTTGCAAATATCTGATAATCTCTGCAAAAGGAAAAGTAAGAAGCAGATATGAAAGAAAAGTAAGTTGCAAGTACCTGAAGAGAACTTGCAAATATCTCTTAATCTCTACAAAAGGAAGAGTAAGAAGCAGATATGAAAGAAAAGTAAGTTGCAAGTATCTGAACGAAACTTGCAAATATCTACTAATCTCTGCAAAAGAGAAGTTAGAAGCAGATTGATAGAAAAGTAAGTTGTAAGTACCTGAAGGGAACTTGCAAATATTTGTTAATTTCTGCAAAAAGAAGAGTAAGAAGCAGATATAAAAGAAAAGTAAATTGCAAGTACCTGAATGGAACTTGCAAATATCTGTTAATCTCTCCAAAAGAGAAGTTAGAAGCAGATATGAAAGGAAAATAAGTTGCAAGTACCTGAAGGGGACTTGCAAATAACCGTTAATCTCTGCAAAAGAAGAGTGAGTAGCAGATATCAAAGAAAAGTAAGTTGTAAGTACCTGAAGGGAACATGCAAATATCTGTTAATCTTTGCAAAAAAAGAGTAAGCAGCAGATATGAAATGAAAATGAGTTGAAAGTACCTGAATAGGACTTGCAAATATCTGTCAATCTCTGCAAGAAAAAAGTAAGCAGCAGATATGAAAGAAGAATGAGTTGCAAGTACCTGAATGGGACTTGGAAATATCTGTTAATCTCTGCAAAAGAAGAGTAAGCAGCAGATATGAAAGAAAAGTAACTCGAGTACCTGAGGAGTTTATGGATAAATCTTCTGCTAAAAGCTATTGCAATAAGATAGATATGATTAGACTGCAGAAGGAATATCCATGAAATCTTGTTGTTGACTGAGTAAGAAAAATCAAGTAGAGATCAAGCCACAGCAATAAGCTTCTTGCTTGGTCAGATATGATATCTCAATATGAAATCCTAATCAGTAAGATGAAAGCACTGACGAGACTTCAGCTGAATAGTTCGTCAATAAAGAAAATCAGATTCTCTGACTATCAATTAGTGCCAGAAAAATTCAATAAGAGTAACAGAGAGCTTGTTAACCATCATCTGATAGAGTTTTATGCAAGCCGAGTATATAAGATGGGCATAAGAAAAAAGATGTTGTAAATCCTTTTGATAGGTTAGATTTAACCTGTTAACCTGTAAAAAGACAGTTGATAAAAGGAGGTCTATACCCGAAGATGACCAAAAAAGGCTCGATGCGCCCTAGGTGTTCCCCGGGGGCCTTACGCATCACCTGCCCACGAAAGGTCATCAAGAGTGTAGTCCTACCTAGAGTGGACTAGTCGCATTCCCTTAGAAGGGTATAAAAGAGAAAAATGCACAAAATCCTGAGAAGGAACGGAAGATACATTGCTCCCATGCCTCGGGTTACAAATATCGCTGATCAGTTAGACTAGGTGCGCCAAGTGGTTTATAGCATTGCTTGTCTTTGGAAAGATCAGCAACGTTGTGGGACCCGCGAAAGCACAGATTGAGAGTACCATAAAGTATTCGACTATTACAGTCATGAGATGATCGAAGAGACAAGGCTATACTTGATCGTCATTGTTTGTCAAGCAAAGATCATCTTAACTGTAATGTATCCCTAGCGAAGCACAGCAGAGCTAACACACTGGGACTTCCCTTGATACACACTGTGTGGTAGATACCGGCTAGGATCCGAAGCCCTGAAGTCCACCATCATAGATTGAACGGCACCCACTGCACATACGCGAACACTCCCCACTATATGTGGTCATCGTGGTCTTACGCCCGAGAACAATCTATGGAGGGAACAACAAGACTCGGCGATATCTCAGTGGTTTAGCGATCCCTTTGGCAAAGAGAAAATAGAGGAGGAGGCACTCCAAAAAGGGAAAAGTGTCAGTATGGGATCTCTGACGTAAAATTTATTAAAATGAATGAAAGAACACTTAGAAAATGTTCAGAACATATGTAAGAGAAATGTTCAATATGGAGAACAAAACCGATCGGGCATGATCGCGAAGAGCTTTGGGAACTTTGTCATGTCCATCTTCCCCTCAGAATAGATTTCCAAGGGCGCCTACGTCATTCGCATCAATGCATTGGCAATCATTGAAGTCGGTGTTGCTGATTTGGTTTGTTCTTTTTGAGCCCAGAGAGGGGTTCTCTACCTCCTTGCCATTTGAAGTAGATGGATCAGAATGATCAAACTTTGGGAAGAATTCATGGAATTTGCCTAGCTTCAGCATTATTTATATCAACTGGCGAAGAGTTCGGCAATTTTCAGTTGAATGCCCCCCTTCTTTGTGAAACTCACAGAACAGATCTGAATCTTTTGATCTTTGATCTGCTGGCTGGTAAGGCCTTTTGTAATTAGCCTTATCCTTCATGACTTGGCTTACTTCCTGCATGGCCTCGTCCAGTTCGGACTCTAGCAAGTCCATTCTTGTCACGGCGTCAAGGCGAACCAAGGCGAGCGTCGGGCGCCTTGACGCTTAGGCGACAAGACGGACGCCTAGGCGAGCAAGTCGCAAGCCGCCAATTTCCTTCTATTTAAATTTTTTTTATAAAAAATACTATAGACTGCGGTTATTATAATAACAGCAGTCTATAGTCTTCAGTCTAAAGACTGCGGTTACTATAGACTGCGGTTATTATAATAACCGCAGTCTATAGTCTGCAGTATATATATAGACTGCGGTTATTATAATAACCGCAGTCTATATACTGTCAGCCACACTTTAGACTGCGGTTATTATAATAACCGCAGTCTAAAGCTCTTTTTTTTTAAAAGTATGAAAGAAGTAAAAAAAAAAATTTAAAAAAAAAAATTTATTTTTTTTAATGACTTTAGACTGCGGTTTTTATAAAAACTACAGTCTAAAGTCATTAAAAAATTAAAAATATATATATTTTTTAAAACTTTTAAAAAAAAAAATTTAGAAATTTTAATGACTTTACACTGCGGTTTTTATAAAAACCGCAGTCTAAAGTCATTAAAAAAATTAAAAAAAAAATTTTACGTACAATTATTATATATTTTTTTTAAATGACTTTACACTGCGGTTTTTATAAAAACCGCAGTCTATTCAAAATTTTTTTAAAAAAAAAATTTATTACAAGGCGTCCAACGCCTTATACACATTCGAGCGCCTGGACGTCGACGCCTAGGTGACGCCATGACAAGCATGAGCAAGTCATCATCTTACTACTGATGAACCGAAGCTGCTTGCGGAACTGGGGCTGGCAATAATAACAATTGATCTCGGGCATGATCCTGGCCCGGGAAGGGGTGTCGATGACGTTGAAATTTTCTTCCCTTCCTTGTGTGGGATGGGAAATCTTTCCGAGGAAACCTCGGAGGTTGCTTGTAAGAGGAAAAAGAATCTCTCTGCTACAAGCCTGGAGATGAAGCTGGGATTGCTCTTCTCACCTTGAATGTATGAGTTGGCTAAGCCAATCAACTCTTGATATGTCATTGGCGCTCAGACATTAGCCTCAAACTTAAGTGGTCCTTCTCGCAGACCTTATATAAGAGCCACTCGATACATTTCTTGATCGACGATCTCAATGTCCAGAATCTCTTTTTGGAAACGATCCACAAAATGAGACCAAGTCTCATTCTCTCGCTGCCTGATCTCAAAGAGGGCTTCTGGACCGCCCTTTCTCTTTGTAGAGGTAGAAAACCTAAGCAGAAACTCTCTTCGCAAATCAGTAAAGGAAGCGATGGACTGAGGACGGAGTCCATAGAACCACTCTCACACTTATCCATCAAAGGATGTCACGAAGAGTTTGCATTTGGTAGCATCTGAAAGGGTCCTAAGAGCTACGGCTGATTCAAAAGCATGAAGGTGCTTCATTGAATTAGTCTCTCCAGTGTAAATTGGCAACCATGGCTCTATGAAGTTAACTGGAGTTGGTTCATGCCAAACATTCTCTGAAAACGGTGACGGCTCTTCCTGCTCTCCTGAAACATAAGGAAAAAAGGGAGCATAAGTTGTAGCTGTAAAATGAGCAGGAGGATAGAAGGGAAAAGCTGTTGCGGGAGGAGCAAAGGCAGGAGTTGAAGGATAGGGATGACTTCCCTGAAAATTTAGAAATCTTGCTGGACTTCCTCGGGCATCCCGGAAGAAGTTTTGACGAGCTATGAACTCATCATTTTGAGACCGCAAAGGGGCTGCAGGCCCTTGCGGATAGGTTGGTGGGTAAACAGGAGGATAGACCGGTGGATAAGTTTGCGGATTCTCCAACGCTGGTGTTGGATTGACTGGAGAAACTGGTGTTGCTGCAGATTGCATTTATAATCGCTGCGTGATAGCAGCTAGAGTACGGTTGATTGCTTGGAACTGTTGGGCAGTTTCTCTAAGCGATTGCTCCAAGTCTTCCCAGAGAGGATCTTCACTAGGACTTGAAGGTACAAGGTTCTCGGCAGGTTGATGGTCTGACATGAGTAACCGTTGATTTTCACCGTCTGTTCGAGATCTGAAGGTCGCGTGTTACCTGTTGATGCGGGGAATGGGGCCGCACCAGCAGATAACGGGTGTTCGGTCTCACGAGTGAGGATGAAGAGATTGCGGGGACAGAGGAGAGGAGGTTGATGAGGATCGAGGGATAGCAGGGAAGGTTGATGAGGAACTGTCGAGCAGGCGGTTAGCTTTGATGGTTGAGACTGAGAGGGTAAAGAGAAAAAAAAAGGGCCGCTGGCAGCGGCAACAGCAGAGTTCGTCCGTCGCGACTTAAATGTCACTCCTGCGACGGGCTTTCCTTTGATTATGAATCAGTATTACAGCTTGAGTTGAGTCCTTTACATGAGAATATAAAGGATACAAGGGCAAGCTGACGGCTAAGGGAAAGAAGATGTCAGAGGCCGCGCAGTTTGACCAAAGAGGTCGACAGACCGCGCGGTTAGCTGATCACGCAGCTCGCTACTTCAAGCGGACTGCGCGATCAGGCCTAGAAGACAGCTGAGATCGCTGGAGCCAAGGTCGGGGAACAAACTGCAAGGGCTAGCCGCGCGGACTAGAAAGTTGTGTCTGCAGGTTTGGATGTGTTGGCTCTGTCGTGTGTCCTCCTCCCCCACAATGAGAGGTATGGGGGCCTATTTATAGGCTCGGGATGTAGACGGTCCTGGTAACGTTACCCCCGGTAGGGCGGTGAGTTCCGATTAAGTCTGCGGCATGCTGCGGACTGAGGAGGCAGGTCGCCAACTGCTGAGAAGAAGCTGGCGCTGGGGAAGTCGAAGTGCTTCTGGCGGACTGCATAATTAGTCTGCCTAGCTCGCGACGGACAGGATGAGTCCACCTCTGCTGCTGGAGGCTTGTCCCCCCTACTGGGCGACAAGAGCTTGGCGACCTGGCGGACTGAATAGAGCAGGTCACGCATGCTGTTGGATGAAGCGAGTTTGTCAGCTGGTGAGTGGAGCGTCCACCTCCCTTAGGCGGACAGAGGCTGAGTCCGCCACCTTCTGGCGGGTAGGAGCAGGTCGCCCCTGCTGGAGGAGAGGTCGCCACCTTCTGGCGGGCTGGAGTTGAGTCCGCGTTGTGTTGTGCGGTCTGGTGAAGAGTTGTCGATCCTGCTGTCATCCTTCCTCAGGCGGACTGAGACTGAGTCGGCCACCTGCTAGCGGACTGAAGGAGTAGGTCGCTGGATGTTGTGCGAGTTGACGGTCCTGCTGCGAAGTCCTTCCTCAGGCGGACTGAGACCGAGTCCGCGAACTGCTGGTGGACAGGTGGAGTAGGTCGTCTACTGCTGGGCGACCTGGAGGCAGGTCGCCTACTTCATGGCGGACTGGGACGTAGCAGAGAGTTGTCCGCACCTGTTGAAAGGGTGATCTCCTGGAGATATCGTAGCCTTGCTAGCTAGGCGACCTGCAGGAGCGGGCTGAAGAGCAGACCGAGCTTCCTGCTGAGCATGCGGCTACCGAGCGGTCTGGGCGGATAGCAATGAGAGTCCGCCACTTAGTTGGGTAGTCCGCACCTGTTGGAATAGAGAGAACCATTGCGCGGTTAGCCGATCTAACCGTGCGGCCTGCAGGGGCGGACTGTGGAAGCAGTCGGCAGCCCCTGCAGAACGAACGGCTGTTGCGCGACCTGGGCGGTTAGACTGGGCAGACCGCCCTAGCCGCGCAGCCTGGGCGGATAGAGAAGCTTATCCGCCTGACCCAGAGAAGGGTGCTGAGACAGGTCGCGACCTCTAGGGGGAATCTGGAGCAGGCCGCGACTTGCGAGCTAGCTACCTTGGGAGGGATCGCCGATTTCTTGGTTAACAGTGATGGTAGTGTAGTTTACTTTACTTACTTTACTAGCGCCGCACTTTACTTACTGTTTCTACTGTTTTCTGCTGACCTAATTACTAATAGTCTAGTTTTTTACATACTGTTATAGCATTTATATACACAATTATCAGATAGAGTCATGTCACCTGCTTTTTTATTATGCTTTGTTGTCCTCCTCATTCATCCTCCCGCACAGTGCCTAGGTGTCACGGGGGTGAGGCGAGGACGAAGTGGCTTAGTCTTTTTGACTAACGGCCGGTGAACCACATCATTTTAGGAGCGCGAGGTGCCGCAGTTGCAGTACTACCCGGAGGACCAGCAGAGGCAGGACCTGTGGAGCAGTTATCGCGCACTACTACTACCACTACCAGGCACTAGGTTGATGAGTGTTCTTATTAGCTTCTGAATTATAGTGTAGAGTGAGAGAGTGTATTTTATATTTTGGACATATACGGCTTAAGCCCTTATTACTCTTTCATTTATTGTCTCATTGTGGACTATCATCTCTTTTGATATATAAATATATATATATACATACATTGTGATTTGCGGACATAGTTTTCTTTACTTCTTTTCTCGTTGGCTTTGTGTATGATCGTACTTGTCGACAGGATCGGCGTCTTGTAGTAGCGACTAACCCGTGTGTTAGTGTCATCGGAAGGCGGCGGTTCTAGACATGAAATCTTCCCTCGGTCGTGCCCAATTACCGGGAGGGAGGATTTTACACGTGCTATCCATGAACCAATGGTGTACAGCTCGGGATATAGAAATCTTTTCATCTCGAAGGTCAGGGACAACACTGGGCCCGCTGAAGTCACCCTTGGAGATAGCAAAACGCGCCCTCCAGTCAAATGCCTTGCCCTTCAAGTCAAGCGTGTGCATCCTGTCCAAGTCAAAGTTCAACAGTTCGCACATGTGGACCTGTATTTGGAACCTCCAGTTCCATTTCGAGATTATGCATTGCCAGGACGAATCTTGCAACCATAACCACCATGAATAAGGTTCCAGCTCCTCGTCATTGAACGTCGGACAAGACGACCGACAAAGTGACCCTGCCATTTGCAGGGGCAACATTCCCAACGAAGTCGAACTTGTTGAAGTCAATTTGAAGGAGCGATATGCATAGATTTCGGGTGGTGCGAAACCCGAGTCGCAGTCTTTATGGTTACCATACTACTTTTTCGGAGCCCGCACGGACTCAAAAAAGTGTGAGAATTATATTAATCCAAATCATGTGACAGGAGATGGCATTAGATGGCGTCGATCGCAAAGAAACAAGGCGGATACTTGGGGGATGTTCGAGGGTACTTTTCAAGCAGTCGCGTGCCCTCCCAGAGACTCCCTCAACAGTTCGCCAAAGAAACTTGGCGGGCATAGAGAGGCATCTGAAGGCACTATCCAATAATTCGCACCAACCCTTCGGCAGTTAACGCCAAGGATTTGCGGCGGGCACTATCTGAAAGCCTGCGCGGACTCTCCTCTCCGGCATCAGAACTCGTGGCTACACGCGGCCGCTTCTCTCAATCCCCCACCGCCCGACTCTTTGTGTACTTCGGACGGTCGCGCATTTAATATAACATTAAATGCCCCGACCGTTCGAGTAGCCAACCCTCGGGTATAAGTAGAGGATCAGGGGTACTCAATGAGGATAGCGAACTAGGACAAGAACCTGCTTTGTTATAAGTGTGGTTACAAGTTTCATGTGTCTGTTGGTTGCCTTTTCTTTCCTTGCTCACTTTTGTATTCGCGGGTACTCTGTAATTATTCCCTAGAAGCAATAGCATTGCCTGACGTAAATGGTACTCTCTGCGGCGGGTAAGTTTGGTGTCTGCCGCGCTACCAGCGGCGACCTCTTTCCTGCACCTTGTCTACTCGACCCCCTAGGGCTAGTAACTGATTGCTTGCGAACCTCTTTTTCCTTTGTCGACCACCTGATCTAGGGAGAGAGCGTAAAGAGTTGGTGAAAATTTTGGCTCCAACATGAAGACCCAGTCCATCATCCTTTAGTAGGTCGCCTCTGCGTTCCTTAGCCCGAAGGGCATAATCTTATAATTATAGCATTCGTCATCCGTGATGAAGGAAATGTCCTTGATGTCCGGCGGGTGCATTCAGATTTGATGATAATCTAAAAAAACATCCAAAAAACTCATTACTGTAAAACCAACGACTGAGTTTACCAGTGTGTCGATTCGAGCCAGAGGGTAACAATCATTGGGGAATGTTTTATTTAACAAAAAAAATCTGCACACATCCTCCACCTCCCATCACTCTTCTTAACAATTATAATATTAGAGACCCACTATGGGTATTGGATCTCTGATACAAAATCTTCCTCTAACAGCTTGCTCACTTCCTCCCTAATGGGCCCGGACAGATTAGTTGACACAACTTTTTTCTTCTTACGGATAAGGTGGATGCTTGAGTCGAGGTTGAGGCGGTGACAAGCCACATCCGCATCGATGTCTGGCATGTTCGTTGCGCTCCAAGCAAAGATGTTCATGTTCTGTTTAATGCACTCCCGGACCCTCTCCTGGTCCTCCTCGCCCAGCCTTCCGCGAACCTGCACTTTCTCAGACCTCCCGCCCTTATTGATGATCTCCTACTTCTCTACCTTCTTTGTCGCTTCCAGCCTGGCCCTGTCTTCCATCGCCTTGTTGACCTCTTCCACCTCCTCCTTCCACGAGATGGTGTTAACTGTCGTGAGGTAGTACTGCCTAGCCACCCGGGGATCTTTTTTGACCTGGATTTGGACCCCTTTGATGTTATATTTCAAGCACTGGTAGTCGGAGAAAGGCACGCACCGAAAGGCGCTAATGAGTGGTCGTCTGAAAATGGCATTGTAGCTGATCGGGGCATCCACGATGACAAAAAGGAAGTTCTTCGAGGTTCCTTCCAAATTCACGAGGAGCTCGGCTCCTCCCTTCACTTCCTTACTCTTCTCAGAGAACCCAAATAGTGGACCATCTGAGGCGAGCACCCTCTTCGCCTCCACCTTCATCTCATTGAAGGCCTTCTTGAAAATCACGTTCACAAAACTCCTATTATCCATGAGGATTCTGGAGACCGCAAAGTTCTTAATCGTCGTCTGAATTACCAGAACATCGCAGAACGGATCCTCATGCTCGGGCATGTCCTTCGCCGAGAAGGTGATCTTCTCATTTGGAGGTGGGGCTCACGAGATCGAAGCGACACTTCGGCTATAGATGACATGAAGGCTCCCCTTACGGGTGGCCTCAATCCCAACCCCCCCCCCCCCCTCATGGATCACTCTGATCCCTCCTCGGGTACCCACGTCGACCCATTCTTCACATTGATCGTCCACCTCCACTCTTTCTCCTTCTCCTCCCACTCCCTGATGTTACTGTAGTGGGTGCTGCCCCATCGGGGCTCTTCTCCCTTCCCTGACCTCCAAAAACTCTGGGCAGGTGATCGTTGCGTGGTCTTCCTCCTGGTGGAAGTCACAGTAGGGCAACGCCACCCTTCCCCTTTCGGCCCCTCCTGGGTAGTTCGGTAGTTCCTTCTTCCTCTTCTCCCTCAATTGATCGTTATGGCCTGCTAGGGTGGGGGTTGGAATGGCCTAGGACCCATTCTCCACCCCGGAGGGTTGAACAGTCCTTGCCCCGCATGAAAGTTCTCTCCTCCCTAGAAGGGCCCTTCACCCTGGAAGGGCCCCTTCCCTGGCCTTGGGGAGGTCCTCCTGGTGGCCTCTAAAGCAGTCGGTTGACCGGTGGATGAAACCTCTACCCTAGCTCCTGCCCCCTGGGTAGCCCTTAAAATCTCTGCCTCTTTGGCTATTCCTTCCTCCTCACCTCCTGCTGCTGGGATCCTCCTGGTACCTTTACCTCGCTTCCTCCCAACTTGGCCAACATCGTCACAAATATGCGGTCCATGGCCTTGCACTTGATCTCCCGCCCCGCTCAGTTGATCAGCTCCTTGGAAGACAGGTGGGATCCCAGGCAAGCTCCATCCTGAACAGTCCTTACTGTAGCTCGATGGTAAGGACAAGCTGCAACGTGTACCTGGGCACCTCCTGAACCAGAAGAATTTTCTCCTGGAAGTGGTCTATGTAGCTCCCCAACGACCCTTCAACCCCTTGCTTAACCAGGAAAAGAGTTTCGATCCCATTCTACCTCTTCTTGGATATGGATAAGCGCAGCAGGAAACTCCGACGCAAGTCCTCGAAGCTATAGATGGTCCTTGAGGGAAGCTGGTGGAACTAGTCACTCGTCTATCCCTTGAACGATATGGCAAACAACCTACACTTAAAGGTGTCTGTCACTTGCCTGATGGAGACGGTGTCCTTGAACAATTGGAGATGTTGGAGAGGGTCATCCTTGCCTATGCAGTAAGATATGAGTATATGACAGGCTCCTTGAACCCCTTTGGAATCGGGGCCGAAAGAATAAATTCACAGAACGGGCTCCCCGACCCGGCCTGGCGAGTTGGAGGTGCTCGCACTGTCTCCTCACCTGAGTAGCGAATATTTGGCGGGTTGGAGAACAGAACTCGTGTGTGGAGGGTTCGCTCGTCCTCCTCCACCAACACTTCCTTCCTTGGGTTCCTGCCCAGCACCTCCTTGCCCAAGGCTTGTGAGACGAGTATTAGAATCGTGGGAGTCAAGTGCTCGGCAGGTAGCGTGAGGGCAAAGCACGGGGTCTCCAAGATGAACTCATCGAAGTCGCTCTTCTTGACGTACTCGCCCGAAAGGGGGCAAACTCCTTGGGTCGGCTCCTTGCTCTTCGCTTCCGGCCATAGAACTCACACGGAATTTTCCTTACAGACTACGGTCCATGCTCACCGCACCAGAATGTTGAACCCAAAAAACTGTGTTCAAAGAATTTCGGACCGACTGAGTGTAGCTTGCGCTTACTTCTCCTGAGTGTGAGCACGGTTTCGATTATTTGGAGCAAAGAGTCTCGCTTACAGTGGAGGTTAACTTAGAATGGACCCCGCAAGCAGTGACGAAGAGGACCCGCCATAAACCCGGAAGATCAAGAAGATCTCCCCCTCCCAAACCAAAGCTGAGTTGGGCACCCTGGAGAGAACTAGAGAGTACCAGAACGTTGAACCTGGAAACCTAGGTTAACTGAGTATAGGAGCTCTCGCTGACCAGAATCAGCCTCCTCCAAAAGGTGTCATTGAGGGTCTATTTATAGTTTTCTTAAATTGGTCTGCAGATAACAAAATCTTGCCTTTTGATATTACTAATTGCAACCCAAATTGTCATGTTAATAGCAGAATCTCGTTGGTTGGTATTACTAAATGCAGGCCAACACGAAATTCTCTAAGAAAAAGAGTTATCCCCTGAGGGGCAGTACACGCTACTTGAAGCGTGCTCGCCTGGGGGTGGCGAGTGCCCAGTGATGCTGGGTACTCGCGACTTGCCCGGAGCCGGGGGAGGGTGCAAGCCATCTAGGGGTGCACTCGCCCATGGTTAGCGAGTACGCTGGTCCTCCTAGCCGTCTCTTCCTTTTTAGTGGCTGGTATGATGAGTCCACTCGACAAATACGGGGTTGTTTACAACCCTCGCTCTTTGTGAGTTTGCCTCGAGCTCGGAAAGACAGTTCAACCCCTCTATTTTGAGAGTGCTCAAACTGTAGAAAATATTTTGGTGGGCCCTACCAAAGCGCTATAAATACCAGGGGGGTGGGAAGCAACACCAAGGACTCCCCTACTTCTCCCCTGCTTCCCCTTGGTCCCTCTCTTTCTGATCAGCATGTTGTCTTCCAAGGAGATTCCGGCTCGCCTCGCTGCTCGCAAGGAAAAAAAGCAATGCAGACGCTTCTGGCCTTATGTCCATTGTCTTTGAGCATTCCTAGCGCACTTCTATGAAGCGCGGGGAGAAAAGAACTGCCAAGAAGCTAAGGTGTGAATCGACGGGAGAGGGGGACCCTGCTCACACTCAACCCTTTTATATATAGTGGATGATTACTTGATTTATATAAAACTCTCACTATTAATGCTAGCATTATCCCTTCCAATATCCTAGGATTTCGGAGTTGTTAGCAATTATTGTTGATATAGATGGCCACGTTAAGGCTTTAAATTGTGAAATTAAAAAACAACCAAATCTTTCCTATTCCTTCTATAGTTGTTTCTACGCCTACCAACCATCGACCACCTTCACAGCACTGCCTCCGGCAGTTACCTAAACCAGACAAGAACCCTAAAGAAATGGAAGTGCAGGGGGGTGATGTTCATAGCAAACCGAAAGAAAAAAAACAGAGATCACTTGTTGTGTGGGGGAGAAAATGAATGCGAGATATTATTTTTATCATTAAGAAACCTTCTAATTTACTTAAAGCTCAATTCTATCACTTAAAATTGATTATTTCAATGTTAAATTAAGAGATCTGATTTGGACACTAGGTGCCGAACAGCAAGCCATTTTCAGGTCAACCACAACCCCTCGCTCCTTCAAAAGGTACAAATAAAAAAGACTAAATTTTAATCAAGGATTCAGCCACATGAAGACTGTGATTTTGTTAAATCTTCAACGCAACATAAACTTATAGATGTTGGTCTGAGAAATCAAATCCACACAAAATTCATAAAAAATTGTGAAATTTGACTCTAACTCTGTTAAATTGTACTCAGCCTGCACCAATCGTGAAGGACAGTGAAATTTTAAACAGGATTGCACAAGGAGAAATTGCCAAATTACATGATCGAAGGCACATTTTACACCTGACTATATTTTGATGACTCTAGTTTCTTGGTTCTTTTTCTGATTGCATCAACAGAGAAATGATGAAGATAAAGTACCTTTGCACCTCGGACTCATGGATCAAATTGGGCCCGGTTTCCCGGATGCTCTGAGAATCAGCTTCTACTTGACCATAGTGTCAGAATCATCCCACTCACCAGTAAAATCTTACTCGTGTTTGGAACTTTAGACCCGCGGTCAGCGGGAAAATCAGGATCACAAAGAATCTGTAGTACAGCTAATGACTCAGGAGTGAACCGAGTCACATAAATCTTGTCTTCAAACTCTATTCCACAATGTCTCGCAGACTTCTCAGGAGGAGCAGAATGCTCAAGGAAATCTGATTAATAATATAGATTTTGATTTCTCCGCTCAATTACGAGAGTGCTCCAGACATTGACGGGACAATCCCGCAGAATTATAGAGTAAATCTTTTGCTTGACAATTCCGCTCTTATTTACCAGGTTTCCCAGAGCCTCATCGACAGACATTCGATGAAAGGAAATAAATTGCTGAAGCCACAAATTTCCTGAGATGATGAACTTTGCTTTAAGCTGAACTTCGAAGGCCCTCCGCCAGTATGTTACCAACATTGTCGGTATAGTCTTCATCACAGGCATTATTCAAACGATCTTTCGCCTCTAAAACACTCTCATTGCCAACCAACAACCCGTGGGTGTATGGATCAGGAATCCAACCACTCTCAATCATCCAGTCCAAGAACTTACAAGCCACAGTGTTATGGCCTTCCTTCACTAGGCTGGAGATGACCGCATTACACACAAATGGTCCAAGCACAGCTCCAGATTCAACCAGTTTCTCCAAACTATTCGCCACCGATCTCACTTGAGAACATTCCGCAAAAATCTCAATTATCTTCTCGAGTTCTTCGGATCCAGGTATGATGCCATCATCCACCATTCTATCGAACAAATTACTCGCAATTCCACTCCTGCCTCTAACACAAAATCCATGGATTAGAATAAAGTATGCTTCCTGGTCTAAACTGCAGCCATCCACAAAAATCTGTGAGAGAAGTGGTAAGATGTGTTTCTCCTTGTTCAACTCAAACAGTCCGGTGAAGATTGGGGAACACGTCGAAGAAGAGAGGCGAACACCATTACACGATGCGAGTGATCGAAATTTCATAGCCTCAACCACCTTTCCGGCACCACAAATCTCACTGATTAATACTTTGAGCGAGCTAATATTGGGAGAGCAGCCTTTATAAGATAAATGATAGAAAATCTCGGAAGCCTCTTGAATTTTCTTTGAAGAACAAAGTCCCTCGATTAGCTCGGAGCAAGTCACCGAATCCAAACACATGCCCAGAACCGATGCCTGCTTAAATATACGGAAAGCTTTGTCGAATTCAGCAAGCATACAGAAACCAGTTATAAGTGAAGAGTGAGTTGAATCGTTTGGCAAACAAGAGAAAACAACCATCCTGCATATAACTTCAAATGCTCTTTTAACATTTCCTTTCTTACAAAACCCGTTCACGATAATATTCCACGAAAGATGACCACTGTAACTTCGTTTGAGCGTCTCCTCGAGAAGATCGATCGCCTCAGAGAATCTATTGAAATTACAGAGGCTGTTGAGCAAGACATGATAAGGTTCGACAGGACAATCAATAATTCCATTGAGAAATTTCTTTGCTTCATGCAAATTTCCTAACTTGCAATATCCGTTCACAATGTGAACATAATTACTGGCTCTTGGGGTAATACCTGACTCAGACATCTCACCAAGCATCTCGACTGCGACATTGAGCTGCAGGTTTTCAGATAAACAATGAATCAAATCACTGTATAAATATATGTCTGGAGAATTTCCATCTTTTTTCATCATCTTGAACAAGTGGACACTCTCATCCATCTTATTAGCAGCACAAAATAATTGTATGATTTTTACATAGAACTCCGAATCAGGACGGCATTTGAGCTGAAACATCTGCTTCCAAAAGTCGACAGCTTCATCAGTTCTACCGCCATGGCAAAGGGCGCTTATGATCAACTCAAAGGTCAAACTATTTGGACTGCAGCTCTTCGTTTCATTCTATCAAATTGTATCAATGCCGAATCCAACCAGCCTAAATCACAGAGACCTTTAATAACATGATTCAAGGTGTCGGTGTCAGGAAGAATTTCAGCCTTCACCATTTCCTTGTAGACGAAAATAACCAAGTCAAAATTTCCGCGTTCGGAGACAAGAGAGCGAAGCAAAATATTGCATGTCGAAAGCGAAAATCTCAAATTAGACGACCGAGCAATCTCGAACACTTTCAGCCCTTCTCTTGTGCTTTGACTGGAGCAAAAAGATTCAACCAAGAATTCCAGTGCTGCATTCAACTCCGAAGATTCAAGCCTTACCATCTCCTTCAAAAATAGCTCCATTTCTCCACCGTTCCTAGCTAGGCCAAGCCTTGAGATCAGGCAGGCGTAAGTTTTTGGCGTATGATGGAAGTTTTTCTGGCCAGAAGACCACCGGAATATGGCGGAAGCTGATGACGCATCGGCGACGGAATCCAGAACGCTCGCCAGAACATCCGGGTGTAGCTTTTTCTTGAGGAAAATGATGGCAGATTCAATGTCGTCTTGCTTGGGATCGATAATAGCTGATTTTGTGGGAATGCGAGCAGGATCAGGGGAAGGTGTGGAGTGAAACAGGTGAGCGCGAGATATAAAAAAGGTGAATCGATTGGAAAGGAACTGTGACCAGGGCTTCTGTGTCATGGCGAACAGATTCCTCATACGGGCATTTCCACAAACAACTGGAGAATGACTGGCCCCTTCACGGCAGATAGCATGGCAGCAATAATACTCACTCGTCCAGTAGAACTCACCAACATCAATCATCTCAAAGTTCTTGGGCCAAACATGGAAGCATGATAAAAACAACGGCTCTTTGAGCTGTTGAGGGCCTCCTGGCTGCGAAAAAATTAATAGGTGCGCAGATAAATAAGGTCATTGTTAACCACACTCCGCATTAGGCTATCTGCAACTCAAACTTTTTTTTAAAAAAAAAGACTTCATTTATTTAGGTTTGATCGCAACCCAGTATATTCACTCACGCCTGCCGCTTCCATTCACTTACCTGCAGCAGAAAATCGGAGAAATCTTCATGGGGTTTTCCGATCTTCTAATCGGCGTAGGGATGTCCAGTTGTGAGCTCTCTATTTTGATTACTTTCTAGATTGATCGGATGTAATACAGGTTCCTGGTTATTGTTATGACTTTTTTGATAAATGCTATTTCTCAGGTGCGCGAGAGGCGTACAAACTTTGGACGACCATGAGTTTACTTCCAGAAGGAGTCGAGATCTCCAGCGAAGAACGCGCCTATTTGAAGGACGGCGTTTCGGTCATAAACCCTACAAGACAGAGCTCCGGCGGCAAACCGCGCCCTAGAAGAACCGGACGACGGAGCTCCCTCGGCAGTTGTGTACAAGCTGCAAACTTCCACGGCGCCGAAAAGCACAAACCCTAGTAGAACTTGACGGCGGAGCTTTAGCTCAGTACTTGCAAACAATATGCCAACTTCCACGATGCCGAAAAGCACAGAGCCATTTTTCCGGCGAACTGCAGTAATCTTTGGAACTCGACTTCCTACTCTGAAACTCGACTTCCACGGCGCATTTGCTAGGTTTTTTCTAACCTCCAAGGATTTTACAGCTCTGTTGAAGGAAAAAGAATTTGGAACGTTGTTGAAGACTTTCCAGGGCGGCTAAGAAGTTAATTTGTAGTATGTAACCATCTATCATTTGGGAATACGAAGGAGGGGTGAATACCGTAAGATACTGTCAATATATTGTCGAATACTCAGATCGTTTTCAGTATAATACTGCTTCATTTATCAATTAATCGTCTATATCTTCAACCAACTCTATGCATGTGAACAAGGAAATAGTTTTTCCCAAGGTTCATTCTAATGGGGACACTTATACAAAGTTCTTGGACTATGCTTGCAATTGTGAATTTAGTGTCTGAAAACAACATATATATTACTGGACCCATACCAGGATCATTAAGGGACGAGAGTATTCTTGTTTTAAAGCTAGTTTTAATATTTTCAAGTTGTGCATTGACGTGCAGAAGAAATTTTACCATCTCGATAGTCGCACAAGATGTTTGGCTTGCTTACACTTCACTGTCGATGAAGAAGGTAAGAACCGGAAGGTCTCAAAAATTATTGAAGAACACAATCATCTGCTGGCACCACAAAAAGATGCACATTTGTTGGCATAGCATCACCATATATTTGATGGTCAAACTGCCTTGATCAAGAATATGACAAAAGTAGGCGTACGAACAGTCGATGCTTATAACTTGATAGAGGAAGAAGTTGGCGGCGTGCAAAATGTAGGGTTCATGAATACAGAAGCTTATAACTTTGTGCATCAAGAGAAAAGGGCGCTCATTTAAATTGGAGACGTTGCTAGTTTGTGCTGGATCTGGTGGCCAACCTTAGATGGGGTGAATAAGATTTTTAAACAAAATTCAAAATTAAAATAAATTTTACCGATGGCAACCAGTTCTGGAAGCTACCACGGGGCGGTAGAATACTACCGCGCGTCGGTAGGTCACAGTGAATGACTTCCCCTGCAAAAAGTGGTTTTTTGAGTTACACACAACCAGTGGCGGATCCAGGTGGGGGCAAGGGCCCCCCCCCCCCCCCCCCCTTGAATTTTGAAATTAATGTATTATGTTTATAAATTATATAATATAACTTCAAATAATTAAACCATATCTTATCTCCCTCTCGATCAGATTAGCGCAGCCCGACAGCCGACTATCTTCTCGCAATCTCGCCCCTGTCTCTCTCTCTCTTGATCCCGACCACCAGCAGGCAGCAGTCCGACGGCCGACTCCCACCAACCACCGTTCATCGGCTTTCTGCAATCGACCCACCTCGATCGGTCGACCTCCTGTCGTTGTCCCGACGGCTGACTCCCGAGTCCCGACCAGTACCACCAGCAGGCAGCAGCCCGAACATTATCAGTTAGACGTTCTTTCTCATTCAGATTTAAAGAACTTGTCAACAATTTCTAAACTTTGTGAGAAATTGGCCGAAACGAAGAAATCAAATACCTATTATCTTGTTGACAAGCTAATTCGGTTAATTTTGACATTTCCGGTCTCAACAGCGACTACAGAACGGTCATTTTCTGCTATGAAGCTTATTAAAACAAGACTGCGTAACAAAATGGAGGATGAATTTCTGGCAAATTGTATGACTCTCTACAAAGAACCAGAAATAATAGAGAAGATCGAGAAAGATGTGATCATTGATGAATTCTATGAGTTGAAAAAACGTCGTGCACAACTAAAATAAGGTAACATTCATATTGTAATATTTCTTTTATTGTTAAAGCAAAAAATTTCAAATTAGTTATTTTTTTTCTTATTATATTTTGATTCATAATTTTTTTGGGCCCCCCCTTACTTCGAATCTTGGATCCGCCCCTGCACACAACCCTTAAACCCTAGAAACATCCAGCCACGAATTGAGATGAAAAAAAAAGAAATATAATTTTATTCAAAATTTAACAGTGGTTTACAATAACAAAACTGGATCTCCGTGACACTGGAGATTCAAGGCGATGAATCAGACAATGTTTTGGTTTCTATACTGACCCTCACAGGATCGGTTGGCTCTCTCTCTTCTTCCCAAGAAGATTGACAAACCAACTCTTCACCTTCCTCCCAGGAAGGTTCTTAGAGTCCACTAGATCTCCCGGATCTAGATGTACTCCCAAGATGATTTCCCACAGATTCCTCCCAGGAATCCGACGGCCTCCCAGATCGATTCTCACAACCTCGGAATGAAAGGAAAAATGAAAATACAAATAGAAAGAAAAAAGAGTTTGAAATTATTGCTCCCTCAAAAACATGAAATCCTTCGTAGAACGGTGCACGATCGAGGCTTATGAATGTTGTTCTTCGTGCACTCGATCAGCCGCTGATGGTCGTTGGAGACTTCGCTCTTCGGAGTTCTTCGATTACGAACAGGAGGGAGAAATTCATTTTTTTCGCTTGGAGACGGCGGTTCATACTAACAGAGACGGTAGCCGAACCCTAGATGTCAAATTCCTCTCCTTATCACCTCAGTAAAAGAAACACGTGCTTTTATAGTCTTGTTATAAATAAGCTACTGTCGGCAATAGAGCTAGCGCCCGACGGTAGGTATTCTCACGCGGTATTGTTAATTGTCCATTAAATTAGGAAAAATATCTCAAAATAATATTCACCATTTTTGGATACCGCAGCGCGGTAAGGCTAACAGCTGGTGGTAGCGCTTTCGTCTCGACGAATTGACTCGACGGTCGTCGAAATGGCTAGCGCCCAGCGGTATAGCTAGCGCCCAGCGGTATAGCTAGCACCTGGCGGTAGGTCACAGAGAGGACTCTTTGCGCACAACAATAATTATTCAAAGCTAGCGCCAACGGTAGTGCTAGCGCCTGGCAGTAGGTCACAGAAACTTTTGTTCTTCATACTTGTATATCTGCACATTATACCCAACACAAGTATGATCAAATACAAATTGGGATTTGATAGTGTCAAACTAAAGAGATGTGTGTCATTGGTTCCAACAAACTCTCCCTTTTGATAATATCAAATCCCGTTCATGAGATATAAATTGTTAGTAGCAAGGTATAGTGTAGTTCAACAATAAGCATGAGATATATAAAACAAAGTATGAAGTACGACTCTCCCTACATATGTGCTCCCCCTATATGTGTGCTCCTCCTACATGTGATCTTCTTCTAGGTGGTTAGTATGAAACTCATGAACAAATAAATCTCCCCCCTTTTGGTATTATCAAAAGGGTCGGGAACTGACGGCAGAGGCCAAAGATGAAACAAAGAGATGAAGTTTTACTACAATAAACACACAAATATGGGAGAAAAACTGTAAGTTGTGGGCAAACCTACTTAACATAAGAAAAACATTTGATTTAAAGAATGGCAGCGCATAAGAAATATTTGAACAAAGCATGTGAAACTAAATACACAAGATTTGGCGTTCAATGTCAGGTGATTTATAGAGTTAATGCAATATGAAAGTCTTTGTTTTCAAGAATAGCTAAATCACCTAGAGGGGTAAATAGGTTTCTTAGTCCTTAGTGACTTTTCTTTTAATTTCTTTTCTTTTTGTGCTTTATTAGTTGGTTGGATTTTGCTTTCAAGATAAGTAACTT
Organism: Platanthera zijinensis; assembly: GCA_039513925.1. Lineage (NCBI taxonomy): Eukaryota > Viridiplantae > Streptophyta > Magnoliopsida > Asparagales > Orchidaceae > Platanthera > Platanthera zijinensis. Next base: position 59,466,346 of record CM077079.1, on the reverse strand, counting down.
GCAACACAACAAACACAAAGAGCACACACAAGAATTATAGTGGTTCCCCTAATAAGGGTACATAAACTTTCCCTCCCACCTATCCAACTATCTTGTTGGACTAGACACTTCTCCAAAACTCTATTCCAAAGAGCTTACACCTCAGATCCCTCAGGATCTCTCAGTCTCCTCCAAGACTTACAACTCAGCCACAAGGGCCTACAACTCAGTGATCAGCATATCACCTACCTCAGGCCAAAGGCCCTACACTCAGGTTGGGAGGACAGCCCTACCTCAGATCCAATAGGAATCCTACCTCAGAGAGAATTACTCTCATACAATTTCAGGCACAAAGGCCCTACCTTAGATCTGCACCCAGATCCTACCTTAGGCACAAGTGCCCTATAACTCAGTGAGAATGACTCACCTACCTCAGACTTAAAACCAAGTCCTACAGCTCATAACCAAAGGTCCTACCCTATGATTCTCAACATAATCCTACTTTAGAGCAACTTTGCTCCTACTACTCAGATCTAAAAGTATCCTACAAGATGGAAGTGAGTTGACGTGATGATTGGACACAAGAGAAATTTCTCTATGCCAATCTACCTTGACTGAGATAGACTCAACCCAACTTTGACTCCAGGAATATTTACTGAGTCTACCTTTACTTGAACTGAGATATACTCAGTCCTAACTTCTTCACAGCACCAGGAATTTCTTTGCTGGAATTGTGAATTAACTGTAGCAATACTTGTTGCTACCTGGGCTGAAGGATTCTCAGCTCAACTACTTCACAGCTGTCGGTGCAAGAAATACGCCTTCTAGTTAATGGGTTGTTCAATCTCACAAGCTAGGGGAAAAGGAAGGGTTACAGGGGTAGAGGGAAGGTTGATCGGGCACTGTTGACCAGACGGTTACTTTGACGGTTAGATTTGCAGGTTGATGGCGAGAGAGGAGAAAAGAAGAGAGGGGGCCGCTAGCAGCGGCAACAACAGACTTCGCCCGCCGCGGCTTGAATGCCACTATTGCGACGGGCTTTTCCTTTAATCAAGAAGCAAGATTATATCTAGCTATTGATCCTTTACAGGACAAAGTTGTAAAGGGTAGAAAGGGGGAAACTGGCGGCTAAGGAAGAAGAATGTCGGAGGCCGCGTGGACTGATAAAGGGAGTCGGAAGACCGCGCGGTTAACGATCAGGCAGATCGCTAGACTAAGCCGAGCGGACTGCTTGATCGAGCAGGGAGAAGGAAGGCAGGTTGCGCAGACTGAGGATTCAAGTCCGTAGGAGCTAATGCTGGGACCTTGACACCTCTTCGTCGTGTCCTCAAATGAGAGGTCTGGGGGCCTATTTATAGTCCCGTAGAGTTAACGGTCTCGGTAACGTCACCACCGGTGAGGCGGTGAGCTGAGCGAGTACAAACATTGAGTCCGCAGAGTCCGCACCGAGTTGCGCGGTCTGGGACTTCCTGGAGCTGGAGATGGCTGCTGTTGGGTGGGCTCACGCTGGGTCGTGCGAGTATGAATAATGAGTCTGCCGAGTCCGCGCCAGGATGTGCGGTCTGGGACGGTCTTGCTGCTGGCGAAGTGCTAAGCGAGTCTGCCTAGCCCACTGCGGTTGAGGGTGAGCAGGCCTCCTCCTGCTAGAGGCTTGTCTCACTTGGCGACGGGCTGATGACCTAGTGGGCTGAAGACTGAATCTGCCACTCGCTGAGCACGTTGCTATCGAGTGGTCTAGGCGGATAGGAATGCGAGTCCGCCACATTGTTGGGCAGTTTGCACCTGAGGAAGAATGAACCACCACACGGTTAACTGATCTAACCGCGCGGCCTGCAGGAGCGGACCGAGGAAGCAGTCCGCAGACCCTGTAGAACGAGCGGCTGTTGCGCGACCTGAGCAGTCAGACCAGGGGGACCGCTCTAGTCACGCGAACTGAGCGACCTGAGCGGTCTTGCTAGAGAGACCTTCCTAGCCGCGCAAACTGAGAGGTCAGTCCGCCCACCCTTAGAAGAAAAAGACGACAGGCCGCGACCTTCCGGAGCAGGCCGTAACTTGTAAGCTGGCTACCTTGGGAGGGATCATCGATTTCTGGGGTAACATGATCCCCGCACTTTTTCAAGTTTTGAAGAGAACTTTGAAAAAGTAGGAGACCCACGAAAATCGTGATCCTTCCCTAGAGAAAAGAGAGGGGTAAGGAGAGATGGAACCTGATGTCACTCCTTAGAGAAAATTTGCAAACTCGCGCATCTTACCCTGCTTCAGCAATCTCTGCACAAGTTGACGAAGCGCTCGGCAGCTTTAAGTTAAATGCCCGCTTTCTTTGTGAAATTCACAGAATGGGTCTGAATCTTTTGATTTTTGATTTGTCGGTTGATAAGGCCTTTTGGAATTTGCCTTATCCTTCATGATTTGGCATACTTCCAGCATCACCTCATCAAGTACTGAGTATGATAAGTCATCATCTTGCGTCTGATGCACCGAAGCTGTTTGCAGAGGTGGGGCTGGTAGCGGTTGCAATCATTCGCGGGCACGATCCTGGCCTGGGAAGAGGGGTCGACGATGATGATGCTGGAATTTTTTTGTTTTCCGAGAGTGGGATGAAAAATCTTTTCGAGGAGATCTCAGAGGTTGCTTGTAAGATTGATTTATCTCTGTTATAAGCCTGGAGACAAAGCTGGGGTTACTCTTCTCACCACGGATGTATGAGTTGTCTAATCAAATCAACTCTTGATATGTCCTCGGTGCTCGTACGTTAGCCTCGAACTTGAGTGGTCCTTCACGCATGCCGTGGATAATAGCCACTCGATACAATTCTTGATCGACAATCTCAATGTCTAAGATTTCTTTCTGAAAACTATCTACAAAATGAGACCAAGTCTCATCTTCACGCTGTTTGATCTCAAATAGGGCCTATGGACCGCCCTTTCTCTTTGTAGAGGTAGAAAATCTGAGAAGAAACTCTCTTCGCAAATCAGCGAAGCAAAAAATGGACTTAGCACGAAATCCATAGAACCAATCCCTCACTTGACTGTCAAAGGTTGTTACAAGGAGTTTGCATTTGGTAGCATCTGAGAGGGTATTGAGAGCTACGGCTGATTCAAAGGCTTGAAGATGTTTGACTGGATCAGTCTCCCTAGTATAAGTGGGCAACCATGGCTCTCTGAAGTTAACTGGAGTTGGTTCATGATGAATATTCTCTGTAAATGGTGACTGCTGAAGATTGTGCTTCCAATCGTTGAGCGATAGCAGCTAGAGTACGGTTGATCGCTTTAAACTGTTGTGTAGTTTCTCTGCGAGATTGCTCCAAGGCCTCCCAAAGAGAATCCTCACTGGAACTTGGAGCAAGGCTTTTGGCTGGTTGATGGTCTGCCATGAATAACCGCATATTTCACTGTCTGGTCGAGATCTGAAGTTCGTGTGTTAACTGTCGGTGCAAGAAATGCACTTCTAATTAACGGGTTGTTCGATCTCACAAACTAGGGGAAAAAGGAGGGTTACAGGGGTAGAGGGAAGGTTGATCGGGCACTGTCGACCAGACGGTTACTTTGACGGTTAGCTTTGCAGGTTGATGGCGAGAGAGGAGAAAAGAAGAGAGGGGGTCGCTAGTAGTAACAAGAATAGACTTCGCTCGCCGCGGCTTGAATGCCACTCTTGCGACGGGCTTTTCCTTTAATCAAGAAGCAAGATTACAGCTAGCTATTGATCCTTTACAGAAGAAAGCAGTAAAGGGTACAAAGGGGGAAACCGGCGGCTAAGGAAGAAGAATGTCGGAGGCCGCACGGACTGACAAAGGGAGTCGGCAGACCGCACGGTTAACGATCGAGTAGCTCGCTTGACTAAGCCGAGCGGACTTCTCGATCGAGCAGGGCGAAGGAAGGAAGGTCACACGGACTGAGGATTCGAGTCCGCATGAGCTAATGCTGGGACCTTGACACCTCTCCGTCATGTCCTCAATTGAGAGGTCTGAAGGCCTATTTATAGGCCCGTGGAGGTAACGGTCTCGGTAACGTCACCACCGGTGAGGCGGTGAGCTGAGCGAGTACAAACATTGAGTCTGCAGAGTCCGCACTGGGTTGCGCGATCTGGGACTGCCTTGAGCTGGAGATGGTCGTTGTTGGGTGGGCTCGCGCTGGGTCATGCGAGTATGAATAAAGAGTCCGCCGAGTCCGCACCAGGCCGCGCGGTCTAGGACGGTCTTGCTACTGGCGGAGTGCTAAGCGGGTCTGCCTAGCCCGCTGCGGTTGAGGGTGAGCAGGCCGCCTCCTGCTGGAGGCTTGTCCCACTTGGCGACGGGCTGACGACCTAGCGGACTGAAGAAGGAATCCGCCACTTATTGAGCACGTTGCTATCGAGCGGTCTAGGCGGATAGGAATGCGAGTCCGCCACATTGTTGGGAAGTTTGCACTTTAGGAAGAATGAACCACCACACGGTTAACCGATCTAACCGCGCGGCCTGCAAGAGCGGACCGAGGAAGCAGTCCGTAGACCCTGCAGAACGAGCGGCTGCTGCGCGACCTGGGCGGTCAGACCAGGGGGACCGCTCTAGTCACGCAGACTGAGCGACCTGAGCGGTCTTGCTAGAGAGACCTTCCTAGACGCGCGGACTGAGAGGTCAGTCTGCCCACCCTTAGAAGAAAAGGCCGACATGTCGCGACCTTCCGGAGCAGGCCGCAACTTGCAAGCTGGCTACCTTGGGAGGGATCATCGATTTCTGGGGTAACAACAACAACAAGGATACAGATCTTGCTTTAATTTGTGCTGGAAGTAACTTGCAGAATAACTGTTCTGCTACTTCTTTCTTTCCTGGGTTTAGGATGTTTAGCCCTAACTTCTTCTCCACAACCTCCAGTAAATTTTCTTCAAAGTTAAATAGCTAGATCTGTGAGGAATTGTCTAGTGCAGATAGAAAATGGCAGCAACTAACTTTTTTTTCCTCTTCAGAGCAAACTTCTGTAAAAGATTTTCCTTTTATTAATTATGTCACAATAGCTCTTTGAGCAATGAGCCCCACACATTTAATGACAGTTGCAACCTTGATTTAACTCCAACTGTCGTACAGTAGCTCAGCGGTGCCTTTTGGCTTGTACTGTAGCTTTCCCGCTATCAATTTGAATAATTTTGACTTGTTGGCTTGCTGATGTCACTAGTTGTGGACTTAGCCAAAATTAATCAACACTAGCATAAGCGTTGAGTGAGCAAGCCACACTCAGCGCCAATATACTTAGACAGAATTCTGTCTATCTAGGCGTTGAGTGAGCAAGTCTCACTCAACCCTTTTTGCCTTAGCTTATTCTTTAGCTTTTTCTGCATGCTTGGCGTTGAGAGCGTTGAGTGACCACCCCTCACTCAATGCCTTATGCCTTAGCCATGCTACTTATAATTTAGGCATTGAGAGCGTTGAGTGACGACACCTCACTCAACGCCTTATGCCTTAATCATATTCCTGCTTTTTCAGCATCTTAAGCGTTGAGAGCATTGAGTGAGCACGCCTCACTCAATTCCTTTTGCTTTTAGCCAGATTTTCTGAATCATGGCGTTGAGAGCATTGAGTGAACATGCCTTACTAAACTCTTTATGCCTTAGCCAGATTTTTCTCCACCTTGGCGTTGAGAGAGTAAGCTCCACTCAACACATTTGGACTTAGCCAACTTTCTGTGTCTGAAAACACAGGTACTGACTGAATGAGATATAGTCAATTCTTTATCACATGGCGTTGAGTGAGCTTGCCTCACTCAACGCCTGTGGACTTATTCAAATTTCAGCACAGATTTTCTGTGGCTTTGACTGACTGAGCTTGTCTCACAGCCTTTTGTTATATGACGTTGAGTGAGTAGAATTCACTCAACGCCTGTGGACTTAGCCACTTTCTCAGCTTGCCACTCCTTTGGCTTTGACTATATAGGCTCCACTAAGCGCTATAAGTCATCTGGCATTGAGTGAGTAACCTTCACTCAACGCTTGTGGACATAGATAGATTTCTGTTTATCCATATCTTAGATAAGTGTTTACTTGACTTAGTCACTTTTGCTACCTGTCCCATCATTGTTACTAGGACATCATGCAATCACTAAACTTGAGCACAAGTTAGATCACCACATGCGTATACATTGTTTGCTAGGCCTTCTTAAAATCAAAGACATTGGGATCAATGGACCCAATTGAAGCGTCATGAATAGTAATTATGTACTAGTACACATGTGCGATAGATAGTCAGTGTAGTTTTACTCAAATTCTTATGCATGGAAGAGCTAAATATAATAATGACAAGTGTACATATAACATCAAAAGAAAAAAAATCAGGTAGGAATAATAATTAATACATGTTTTATCTCATAAATCAATATGCTAACACAAAAGTGATGAAGTGAAAAATCATATCACATTGTTATCTAGTATATACCAAGACTAGAACAAAAAGGCCCTAACTCAATTTACTATCTTTGCACAAGATCGAAATGATTCTATAGACCAATGTGCCCATTCTTACAATATGAAGGCTTTCACGTGTAGTGGTAGTGCGAATTTAAAAAAAATTCACGCACCAACGACACATAAGGGTCGTGCGTCCAATGACAATGGCCTAAACAAGGCTATGAAAACAAAGAACCTAACTCATCACGTCTAACCATCACAATGGGGGTTAGAAAGTTATACCTCTAGAGAACAAGATCTCTAGGCGGAAGAGGTAATGCGTTGGAGAAGACGTTGACGATTCCACCACAACGATGAGGACGACACCTCGCCTCTTGGTTCACCTTGAACCCTTACAGTCAAAACAATCCGCTCTCTTGATTAGGGGAGTGGAAGAGAGTAGACCTAGAGCTTTTCCTTCAAGATATCAGAGACGCTTAGTGGCCGAGCCACTCTTGTCGTCGGGAAGAAGAGATAAGCAAGGAGAAGTGCAGGACAAGGTGGGCAGCCGTCGGGTTGCACACAGGAAAACTAGGGTTCGGGGGCGGCCGAGCCTTCTACCAGCACGAGGCTGGGGCCGGATCAAGGCAAGGAAGAGCACCCAAAGGGACTGGAGGAGATCGATAGGGTGGCCCTAGCCGGGTGCGAAATCGCCCGTTGATTCTGAGCAGGAAGAAGGAATCGTCGTGCGATTTCCTATAGCCGCACTTCTCCCGAGCTACAAAACCGCCGCTCGGTTTTTTTTTGTCCAGCCTCACACACCTTTGATGCTTCACAAAAACCCTATATATGCTTATCTATGAAACCCTATCTCACTTTTTCAACCCTTGGATCAAAACTAGATCAACTCTTGATCAAAACCTTTGATCAAGAGCTTGTACACATAAATGTATACGTATATCTAATAAGCGAAGGCCTTGATCTCACGCAAAGATCTACCCTCCTTTTGATCGCAACATAACCTTACGACAAGTAGGTTACTTGATTGATAGAGATAGGAAATTGTGCTGCCATTCTGTCAAAATTAACGCGTTGAATCAATTCATCCTGTAAATCAACAGTCGCACAATTCCACTATTTGTCTAGGTCTAAAGAATATCAAAAGACGATATTCTCTAAGTGCACTTACTGTGTTACCTCGATCGCATGCTGTATGAAATTGAGCGCATAAGTAAGTCAAACAGATACGGTACCCGTTCATTTGGTGTGACCTTATAGAGGAACCATGTCGTCGAGGCTATAATATAACACTTATATATACAGACTACAAGAGGCTTTATCATGGCATTGTAGTCTTCACAACAATATGGTGAAAGGTAACAAAATATTATGACCTGTGTCTACCTTTGTCGCGTGATATTATAAATATAGTGCAAAATAGGACCGTGTCTCTTCTGCACCATATTTGTCATTCTCGATCTCTCAAGCGAGTTGTATTCATAACTACTTTAGTTATTTGCATGCATTACAACTTCGCTTTATCAAGGAGCCCAACCACATCATTTCCCAGATAAATTTGGGAACAGACGATATTTCGATGTGCAAATTTCTTACGCGCAAGTGTGACCAACGAATCATAATTTATATCACCATCAGAATATGGCCTTCAATTATAATCACATTGTTCACACTGACGCGCTAAATCTACACGTCTTATATCTACAAAACATTAGACACGTTGTAAACATTAATGACACTAAACACATTCCACATAATGTTACAACAAGTGGTCAATCTCTATATGTATGAAATCAAACGCATACATACTCCCATGATTAAACGATAACATTTATCAACATTTATAGAACGCCAATGTACTTTAACCATGTGACAATCTTGACCCGGTAGTCAATGTTCTCTTTGACTACCACGAAATAGAGGATAACGAAAGACTACGTGACATAATAAAATTCACTGTTCTATGGTTCAAGACCAAGAGCATCTTCTTGAACCTTACATGAAATATTTCATACAATCAAGGAATAAAATGCAACCACTACATTTGTATCATGAACACTAAATAAATAATTAAAATAAAATAACTTTCAAAACACCACATCCTTCACAATGTTCATAGAGGCTTATCAGTAGAAGTGAGTAGTGCTTGAGGGGTATCCTTGACACATACGTTGATAACATAGAAATAATGCACACACATTTTTTATTTATTTCCTTTTTTCACTATCAACTTGATATATAATTTTTTGTTTAGCTCAAGGTCCCTGAATCAATCGAAATCTACCCACATAAATAGATACACTTTAACTTGTATACAAATACCTTACTATTGTAATTTTGGCCCATTGTTCTAAACACAATATATGAAAAAAAAAAGAACGTGACATTGATTTTTCAAGTCATTCCTGAAAGTCTTTAATTTCAAGGATAGCTAAATCACCTAGATGGGGGTGAATATGTTTCTTAGTCTCTTGTGACTATCTTTAATTTTCTTTCTTTGAGTGCTTTGTGAGTGAGTAGTTTTCTGCTTTCAAGACACACACAACCTGCAACAAAGAAACATCACAAAGAGCACACACATAATTTATAGTGGTTCCCCAGATTATGGGTACGTCCACTTTCTCTCCCATCTTTATAACAGTTTGTTAGACAAGACACTTCTCCAATCTCAGCTCCTAAGAGCTTACAACATGATCCCGCAGGACCACTCAGTCTCCTCCAAGACTTATAGCTCAGGCACAAGGCCCTACAACACAGTGATCCAAAGATCACCTATCTTAGGCCTAAAGGCCCTACAACTCAGGCTGGGAGGATAGCCCTACCTCAGAGATAATGACTCTTCTACAGCTTAGACACAAATGCCCTACCTCAGATCTAAAGGATCCTACTCTCAGGCCAAAGCTCTACCTCGGGCACACATGCCCTAACTCAGATTCTCAACAGAATCCTACCTCAGGCTAAACATCCCTACCTTAGACATACAGGCCCTACCTCAGATTCTGAACAGAATCCCACCTCAGGCTAAACAACCATACAACTCAGATCCAAAAGGATCCTACCTCAGACCCAAAGGTACTACAACTCAGATCCAAAACTAGATCCTACATTCAGGCAAATTTGTCCTACCTCAGATCCAAATCTGGATCCTACAGAATGGAAGTGGATTTTTGAGTTGATTTGACACAAGAGAAATTTCTCTATGCCAATCTTCCTGGACAGAACTAGAAGCTAAGTCATAACTTCTTCTTCACAGCCTCCAAAAAAGGTTCTTTAGAACTGTACAGCTGGAACTGTGAAGTGGCTGCAACTAAGGTTATCCTTTGCTGCACCTTCTCTCTCAGAGAATTACTCTGAACTGTTATTGATGGTGGAGATGACAACAGCTAACTTTGATTATCTTCCAGTTACTGCAGCTAGGGTAACAACCTGCTACTTCAGTTTACTCAGAGAATTTCTTTGATTTTGTTGTTGAATATGTTGCTCTCAACAACTATCTCTTAATGGCTTTCAGATCAGTTGCAGCTTGGCTCATGCCTTGGCTGCTTCTACTTCATCAGAGAATATCTCTGATCTTGCTAGTGAAGAGAGATGAAATACCAGTTTTTAAATATTCTTCACACAGCTAACCTTGACTGCAGAAATAAGTTATCTCTGCTTCTTCTTCAGAGCTCTGCAACAATGGCCGAGGAAGAAGATGTAGTCCAGCGGTATCCCGAAAGTTAATTTCTTCATTCTGAACTCCGCCTTTTTTATTTTGCCGATCAACAGCTATTTTGACCAGTGGGCCCCACTGAATTTGACAGCTGCACTTTTACTTGAACAACTAAAAGTCGTACTGTAGGCCTGTATCACCATTTGTCGCGTACTATAGCCATCCCGCCTTATTTTGAATTTTGTTAACTTTGTTGACTTTTGTTGATGTCAGCATCTATGGACTTAGTCAAATTCAAGCTCATTAGTATAGGCATTGAGTGAACAAGCTTCACTCAATCGCAAAACACTTAAACAGATTTCTATCTATCTCAGGCGTTGAGTGAACAAGCTTCACTCAACACTTTTGGCCTCTGCCAACCTTTCTACATCTCAGGCGTTGAGAGTGTTGAGTGAATAAGCTTCACTCAATGTTTTTTGCCTTATCCAGTTTTACTGCATCAATAAGCATTGAGTGAGCCTTGTTCACTCAATGCCAAAGTACTTAGACAGTTTTCTGTCACTAAGCGTTGAGTGAGCCTTCATCACTCAATGCCAAAACACTTAGGCAAATTCCAGAATGAAAGCGTTGAATGCAGCTTCTTCACTCAATGCTTTTTTGCTTTAGCCTATTATATTGATGAGGCGTTGAGTGAATAGCTTTCAATCAACACTTTTGTACTTAGACAGATTTTCTGTCAGCTTAGGCATTGAGTGTGTCTTCATCACTCAATGCCATCTAGACTGATGTAGTCTAAATTTTTTGGCGTCGAGTGAGCTTTCATCACTCGACGCTTCTGGACTTGACTAGATTTCATAACTGTTAAAGACAAAGCTTTAACATCATACGACACCTTCTTGGCATCTGGCGTTAAGTGAGCTTGCTTCACTCAACGCATGTGGACTTAACCACATTTCTTTGCATCTGGTATTGAGTGAGCTTGCTTCACTAAACGCCTATGGACTTAGACACATTTATCGGCATCTGGCGTTAAGTGAGCTTGCTTCATTCAACACTTGTGGACTTAGACAGATTTTTTGTCTCCACCAGCCTACTTTGCGATCACCTATCACCATCACTTAGACAATTTGTCTAACCTTGTTCCAAGGAACATCCTGCATATGATGAGCTTAAATAACATCAAATACAACTATGCTCTTAGTGTTGTGGGTGATGCCTCTTCAAATCAAGTCTAGGGAACATTGAGGGAAATAATCCCAATAATCTCCCCCTATTTGAAGAAGGCAGAACACCCAGCAATACTAAGAAGTATTATCATAAAAATCATATTAATGTAATGCAGCTGTAAGCTATGTCTGCTACATCTGCTAGTTTATGCTACATGAATTTTTTGCATATCAATTCAATGTACTCTATTTAACTGCATTGACTCAACATGTCAAGTCAATGTATTCTCATACCACTTGAACAATTGCTCAAGTAATATGCACTCTTCTTTATACCACTTAATACTTAAAAGGAGCACCACTAGAAGCACTTACATCATAATATGCACTAACTTAATCATGACTCAACATGTATTCATTGCATTTCTCATACTACCTGAATCTTTCAAAGTAATATGAACTGACTCAAACATGACCTAGTCATGTCAAGTATTGATTCTACATCTCCAATCTCCCTCATTACAAGTGTTGCCATACCTCTCCTCCTTCCACACATCTCCCCCTTTCTGGTTTCTTCTATAGGCATAATGAGGGAGGTGAAAGGATCATGGGAGAATTTATCTCTTGATCCTAACCAAAGTCCCATATTAATACCACTAAGGAAATCAGCCTAGTGATCAAATCACTTGATTATGAATCATACCTTTTGTGTCGATACATTGATACAACGCATCACTGCAGCACTTAAGTAGCTGCTAACATAGTTCCACTTGAGCCAACGCCACTCCATATACCACTTAAAGCTTCTACAGAATAGAGCTGCAGTAAGGGAGGTGCTGGCTTTTCCTCTTGATCTGTAGAAGCATGTCTTTACAACAGTAGTAGTGATTGCACAGTAGCATCCATCCACTAGGGTAGATCTCCCCCTCAGACTGTATATAGTCCTGAGGATCTGCTGATCAGCTGTAGTGATCTTTGATCCACTACAGTAGCTGGTTGCCTCTAAACAGAAAGATTTGTTCCTGCAACTTCTGGATTTTCTCCCCCTCAATAGGAGCATCTGTTGTCATTCCTTTTTCTGTACACTTGAGTCCATCTTAGTCTTGATACAACTTGATATCACTTGAGAGTCTTGATATCAAATGTCAAACTTGACAGTCTTGATATCATATTGGAGACTTGTCTACCTACAAGAGAAATAAATTCTGCAACACAAGTATAACAAAGAGTAACTTAAGCTATACTAAGTTCAACATACCCAACTCAACCTTGTAGGTGTTGAAATTGACTTCAACTAGTGGCATAGTAAAGATATTAGTCACTATCATGACTGTAGGGACAAACTCAAGACTGAGTACTTCCTTTTCCACATGCTCCCTCACAAACTAATACTTAATCTACATATGCATGGTCCTGCTACGAGAGATGGTATTTCTAGCAATTTAGATTACACTAGAAGAATATCAATATAGAGTTCTACTTATCTGGAGGTTATGGTCCTGATACTATGGAGCTGAGATTGCAAGACTGGTTACTTTCTTGCTGCTCCAAGTAGTCAGTCTTTTTCTTAGGATTTGATAGGTGTCATCCTTTCTTATCCTATCTTTCTTACACCCTGTGGTGGAGGTGCTTCTTCTCACCTATTCTCTTTTCATCTGACCGGGCAGTCCGCTCTGACATGCCCAGCCTTGCTACAAAAATAACATATTATGTTAGAGAAGTCTGTTTTCTGAGTTTAGGATCATAACTGTCTCCTTTGGAGAGCATTTTCCAAGATTTATTGTGTTCTTTCTTGTAATGTGAGGAGGTGAAAGATTTTTTCTTTCATTGCTTTCACTTCAAGCTGAGCCATACCTCTTTCAGTGACCAACCACTTGAAGGTCTCTTCTTGCTAAGCCAGTTCTCTTCCACCTCTTCAATAATAGATTTGCTTTTGACTCTAGCTACCTGACTGTTTGAGTTGGTTGTATACCACTTGGACTATTTTTTATCTTTTGTATACCATCTCTACTTGTACAACATACTCCCTCTTGATCATGGCTATCTCCCATTGCCTTCTCCAACTTTATGACTTCAAATAGGACAGGGAGATCTTGGCCTGATCTATCACTTCATCCAAATGGATCATTATCCTTTGAAGCATCTATTGTCATTTCAATGACACTCCCACTACCTTAAGAAGGGAGATTTGTTGGAATCTCCCCCTCAATCTTAACATTGTCCATAGAGACATTTCTGAACTTCTATCAACCATAGATGGAGCAATCCAACTGTTCTTGAATTTATTGTACTTGCACACCCACAATAGGTTCAACCATCTGGGTAGTCTACTCCTCTCAACCTCAACAAAGTCCATAGAGACATACTGAACTTCATTAGTAGTGCTGATCTATTCAGTGTTGGAGATACTTTAAATAAGACTCAAGCTTGTCCAACAACCTTGACTGAACATGCTCCCCAAATAGGAGCATCTAGCCTTACAATCTTTCCCTTAAAATTTGCATAGGTCCTGTCCATAAAGCCCACTGACTTGGACATACTTTGCTACAGGTTCAGAAGACACTGAAACCTGAGCATCAATTTCTCTTCTTGTTTCTTTAGAAGAGTCTGATAGTTAAGGATACCACTTGAGAAACTTTTCAGGTTAGCATTATGTGCTCCTTCCTTACTGCTCTCAGATGAGCTACTTCTAGTGCTTTCCTCAGTGATGAGTACAACCTACTTGTACTTCTCCTCACTGTTCTGCTGAAGTGGCAACAGTACCATATCCCATCAGTTAGACATCTTAGGGCTTCAATGGCTTGATTTTGCTGGTTTGATTATCAAGTTAGATACCACTTGAAGGACATTACCCAACATATGCGTGTTTTATCCACTTCCAGGAATGCACATAACATCACACCATCCTCTTCCTTTTGGGTAGTATGAGGAACTTGATGGTCAAGTTATCCATCTTCAACTTCTCAACTGAAGATCTTAAGCCCATTTCTCACTGGAGTATGATCCTAAAACTATCTCCTTATTCCAGTCTAATTCCTAGAGCAATCTCTGTCCAAATACCACATGGGGGTATGAGCACTTGGACTGTCCTGCAAAATAGAGTTTACCTTATCTAGGACCCCAATAATTATTGGGTCCTAGGTTCTGATTAGCATAAAAATGCACATGCCTTCTTGCAGATTTTCTGACAGGAAGACTAACACTAGCTATATCATGAAGACTTACCCTTGCCCTTGGCACACTAGGGTTATGCCAATAATCTATGGCAAAGTGGCCCACTTTGCCACAACACCAACACTCATGAATGTAATATCTCCTCTTTTGAACAGTCTTTGAAGAGTGCAAGCCATCACTAGCTGCCTGTTCAGAGCAGAGTGTTGTTGCCTTCTTGTTTCTTTTAGCAAGAATCTGACTAAAGGTGAGTCTGCTAGTAGAAGTACTTGGCTTACTCTGAGTTTCATTAATAATAGTCTTCTTCGTAGTTGACATGATATTAATGACCTTAGAGCTAGCCAAGTCAGCATTACTGACTGACTTACCCTTGGTCTGGGTTATTGCTGGAAGATCCTGAGAATATGCCACTACCTTCTCCTTGAGTGTAGGGGCTGAAGCACCAAAAATAAATGGTCTATGATGAGTCATTTGGACTTCTTCATGGGGAGCCTTCTGTGAACTCAAACCCATGCCCTTCCTTCTTCCATTGCAAGGTACACTTGTACTCTTACAAGGAGAATTCTCATTCTTCTTGTGACCAAACATGCAGTCTTGGTCATACCTGTTGGAAGGGAGGATTACCTTGTGAAAGGTGGCCTGAGGCACTACAGGAGCCTTGCCTTTCCCTTTGGAATAACCAACTCTAGAATTCAACTTAGACCCTAAGCCTCTCTCATCTTTTTGAGAGGTAAATGAGTCAATTAGTGGCATCACACTTTTGGGCTTATTAAATTCAACCGCGATCTTTCTCTCCATCAGGAGCTTCTCTTCAAGATCCAAGATAATCTTGTTCTTCTGGCTTATGGTATCAATTTGGATGATTGAGATGACCTTTAGTTGCCTGACTTCCCTCACTTTCTAATCCAACAACGATGTTATCTCAGACTGTTGTGCAGCAGCTAGCTATAGAGAGATAATCTCCTCAGCCTGCATCTTGACCAACTTCTTGCTTCTTCTCAAAGCATCCAAAATTTCACCATACTTGTCAATCAATTGATTGACATCTACCTCAGACTCATAGTCATCTTCATCACTAGATGAGGATGCATTAGAATCTGGACTGGTTTCATAATCTGAACAATAAGAAAAACTAGACAGAGAATGTACCTTTTATGAACAAGGCTGATCTTGGCAGGATTCTTCTTTTATCTTGGCTATTAGCCCATATCAACTGTAGTCATCTACTTCATCATCATCATCCTCTGAATCACTATCTGAAATATGAAAGAGGGGCCTTGATCTCTATTCTTGCATCTGGATAGACATCATCTGATGAACTGATTACATCTTCTTCCTTATCATTCTCCTTTTTGCCTTCCATGTAGACAATTAAAGTGTCCCACATTTCTTTGGTAGTCTTATTGTGCAGCAAGTTCTGGAAGGTAGAGTCATCCATGGAACTTACCATGAAGTTTTGTGCCCTCTTGTCCAAGGTAGCCAAAATGATTTCATCTTCAGTCATTTCAGCATAACTCTTTGGAGTCTTGACTTCTAGATATACATCTAAGACAGAAACCTTCATGGGGATGAAAGGTCCTTCTTGAACTATTACAAAGATCCTAGGATCAAAGGCTTCCATGATATGCTTGATCCTCTCTTTCTAGGTCCCAAAGTTCTCTTTGCTACAGACTTGAAGCTCCATTGAGCTCCACACCTTATGGTTCACTCCTGAACCCATAAGTACAAACCTTTTAGCTATCCTTAGAGATCACTCAGACTTTTAAGTCCTTTTTGAGCAACCTCCCCATGATACCACTTGAAAGTCTTTAATTTCAAGGATAGCTAAATCACCTTGAGAGGGGGGGGGGGGGGGTGAATAGGTTTCTTAGTCTCTTGTGACTATCGTTAATTTTCTTTCTTTGAGTGCTTTGTGAGTGAGTAGTTTTCTACTTTCAAGACAAACACAACCTGCAACAAAGAAATAACACAAAGATCACACACAGAATTTATAATGGTTCCCCAGATTATGGGTACGTCAACTTTTCCTCCCACCTTTCTAACAGCTTTTTAGACATGACACTTCTCCAATCTTGCCTCCTAAGAGCTTACAACACGATCCTACAAGACCACTCAGTCTCCTCCAAGACTTATAGCTCATGCACAAGGCCCTACAACTCAGTGATCCAAAGATCACCTACCTCAAGCAAAAAGTCCATACAACTCAGGCTAGGAGGACAAACCTACCTCAGAGAGAATGACTGTCCTATAGCTCAGGCACAAATGCCCTACCTCAGATCCAAAGGATCCTACTCTCAAGCCAAAGAACCACCTCAGGCATACATGCCCTACCTCAGATTCTCAATAGAATCCTATCTCAGGCTAAATAGCCCTACCTCAAGCACACAGGCCCTACCTCAGATTCTCAATAGAATCCTACCTCAGGCTAAACAACCATACAACTCAGATCCAATAGGATCCTACCTTAGACCCAAAGGTCCTACAACTCAGATCCAAAACTGGATCCTACATTCAGGCAAATCTGTCCTACCTTAGATCCAAATCTGGATCCTACAGAATGGAAGTGGGTTTTTGAGTTGATTTGATACAAGAGAAATTTCTCTATGCCAACCTTCCTGGACTGAACCAGAAGCTCAATCCTAACGTCTTCACAGCCTCCAGAAAATGTTCTTCAGAACTGTACAGCTAGAACTGTGAAGTGGCTGCAACTAAGGTTATCCTTTGTTGTACCTTCTTTCCCAGAGATTTACTCTGAACTATTGTTGATGGTGGAGATGATAATAACTAACTTTGATTATCTTCCAGTTGCTGCAGCTAGGTTAATAACCTGCTGCTTCAGTTTACTCAAATAATTTCTCTGATCTTGCTGTTGAATGTGTTGCTCTCAATAGCTATCTCTTAATGGCTTTCAGATTAGCTGCAGCTTGGCTCATGCCTTGGATGCTTCTACTTCCTCGAAGAATATCTCTGATCTTGCTGGTTAAGATAGATGAAATACCAGTTATAAGTATTCTTCACAAAGCTAACCTTGACTGCAGAAATCAGTTATCTCTACTTCTTCTTTAGAGCTCTACAATAATGGCTGAGGCAGAAGATGAAGTCCAGCGGTATCTCGATAGTTATTTCATCATTCTGAACTCCGTCTTTTCTATTTCGTCGATCAATGACTATTTTGACCAGTGGGTCCCACGGAATTTGACAGTTGCACTTTTACTTTAACAACCAAAAGTCGTATTGTAGGCCTGCAGTGCCGTTTATCGCGTACTGTAGCCATCCCGCCTTATTTTGAATTTTGTTGACTTTTGTTGATGTCAGCATTTGTGGACTTAGTCAAATTCAAGCTCATTAGTATAGGCGTTGAGTGAACAAACTTCACTCAAAGAAAAAACTCTTAGACAGATTTCTATCAATCTCAGGCGTTGAGTGAACAAGCTTCACTCAACGCTTTTATCCTTAACCAACCTTTCTGCAACTTAGGCGTTGAGAGCATTGAGTGAACAAGCTTCTGAAAGTTCTTATATTCAAGGTAGCTAGTAACTTAGAGGGGAGGGGTGAATAGGTTTATCTAGGTCTTTTTGATTTTCTTTTTGATTCTTCTTAAGTTACTTTGTGAGTGATTAGTTGAAAGCTTTTAAATACCTACAAGCAAAAAACAATCACAGAAAAACACACAAGTATTTTTATTATAGTTCCCCAAAATTTTGGGTACATCCACTCTCCTCCCACCTTACCAACTTCCTGTTAGTCAATGCAATTCTCAAAACAATGCTCAAAGAGCTTACACCTCAGATCCCTCAGGATCTCTCAGTCTCCTCCAATACTACACATCAACCACAAGGGCCTACACTCAGTGATACAAATATCACCTATCTTAGGCAATTAAGCTCTACCACTCAGGCTATGGAGGATAGCCCTACAATAGATTTGCACCCAGAATTTTCCTCAGGCACAAGTGCCCTACTTCTCAGTGAGTAAAACTCACCTACCTCAGATCCAAACTGGATCCTACACTCAGAGAGGAACCTTCTCCTACAGCTCAGGCAAACTTGCCCTACCTCAGGCCCAAGGCCCTACAGTTTATATCCAGAAGGATCCTACAATAAGAAATAATTTAATTAACTTTGACACAGAGAAATTTCTCTATGTCAACAACTAGAGATGGGAAATTCTGCTCTAACTCTCTTTACAGTAGAGAAAAACTTTGATGGGAGAACTCAGAAGCTTACTCTTGAACTTGTTGTAGAAGACTAAAGATCTGTTGATCTAGAGTCTTCAAGCAGATAATTGAACCAGCCAAAGGATGAATGTTCTTATTTCTTCAGAACTATTTCTGATCCTGTTGTGGCAGATGTAGACTATACAGCTATCTGAAATTTTCTTGCTGGAGAGCTTCAAGCTTTTTTACATGCAGCAATGACGAGGAAGATGAAGACGGCTGCTCACTTTTTAAGTTGATAATGCCCTAAAAATTATTTCTGTATTGGCCCATTTCTTCCCTTTTGTAGTTCGCCAATCAACGACTCTTAGAGATCAGTGGGCCCCACCTGCAGCTTCTAGCTGAGCCTTTCTTTAACGAAAGAAGACGTACAGTAGCTTCGTGGCAGAGTTTGTCGTGTTCTGTAGCTTCTCCGTACCTGATTTGAACTTAGTTGGCTTTGTCGATTTTTCTGACGTCAGCACCTGTGGACTTTGCAAAAATCGAGCATCAGTAGAGTAGGCGTTGAGTGAATGAGCTTCGCTCAATGCCAAAACACTTAGACAAATTTCTGTCTATCTAGGCGTTGAGAGCGTTGAGTGAACAAGCCTCACTCAATGCTTTTCCTACTTCTCTGACGTTGAGAGCGTTGAGTGTGTCTTCATCACTCAATGCTGTTTGCTTTAGAAAATCTTTCTACAACTGAGGCGTTGAGAGCGTTGAGTGAGCACGCTTCTCTCAACACTTTTTGCCTTAGCCAATTTTTTGAACTTAGTTCGACGAACTGAACTGAGTTCGACGAATGGTGAGCTAAGCTCAACGAACTCTAAACTCAGTTCGACGAATTTTGAAGTGAGTTTAACTCACAACTTTTTGTTGTGTGGTGTTGAGTGTGTCTTCAACACTCAATGCCAAACTACTTAGCCATATATTTGCCTTTAGCTGCATGGCGTTGAGTGTGTTGACTTCACTCAATGCTTGTGGACTTAGCTACTTTTCTGCTCATTTCAACTTAGGACTTTACTGCTTTTAGCCTGTCTCATAACTTTTTGTTGCATGGCGTTGAGTGAGTTGAATTCACTCAATGCCTATGGACTTAGCCTTTTTCTTAGCTTGCCACTACTTTGACTTTGACTATATAGGCTTCACTCAGCGCTATAAGTCATCTGGCGTTGAGTGAGTCACCTTCACTCAACGCCTGTGGACTTAGATAGATTTCTGTCAGTCCACATCTTAGGTAAGTGTTTACCTGACTTAGCCACTTTTGCTACCTGTCCCATCACTATCATCTATTGATATATGTATATCATTGACAAGATTGACTTCCTCAAATCTAGGACATTGTGGGCAATGGAGTCAACAATCTCCCTCTATTTGAGGAAGTCAAAATTCTTAAGCAAGCGAGTCAATGACATACATAGAACCATGTAGTAATAAGTATAATAAAAGGAAACTATATAATTGAGAAGTGAACGATAGTTACCACACTTTCCTACCTGCAGAGTGGAACATCACTTCACCTACTTCCCCTGAATTGCTGCTACCACATTTGAACACAAATCTGATCATCTTTTCCTCCCCCTTTTTGACTTCAGTAAATAGCTGGTAAGATTCATCTGACCATCTTATCATCTGCTCCCCCTCAATTAGGCAGTAGTGAATTGTTGGAATTATGCTTGACATGCTCCCCTCAATTATAGAATCTTCATTTCTTTAAAGAACAGTTCCATCTACAAAATATCAAATAGCTTGCAACCAGATGAGGAGCAACTGAAGCTATACTAAGTTTAACATACCCAACTCAAATTTGAAGGTGTTAAACTTGGCTTCATCTAGTGGCTTAGTGAAGATGCCAACCACTTGCTTGTCTGTTGGAACAAACTCAAGGATGATGTCTTCACATTCCACATGCTCCCTAATGAAATGATATCTAATCTCTATTTACTTAGTCCTGCTATGGGAGACAAGATTCCTAACAATTGAGATTGTACTAGTAGAATCATAGAATAGAGGAGTTATACTTATCTGGAGGTTATAGTCTTGAAGCTGGTGCTGGATCCATAACAACTGAGCATAACAGCTACCTGCTGAGATGTACTTTTACTCTGCAGTTGATATTACAACACTGGTTTATTTCTTATTGCTCCAAGATACCAATCTCCCTCCCAAGAACTGATAGGTGCTAGATGTGCTCTTCCTGTCCTCTTTGCAGCCTGCAAAATCTGTATCTGAATAGCCTGTTAGTTCAAACTCCCCATTCTTAGGGTACCATAGGCCAAGATCTGGAGTGCCCTTAAGATACCTCAAAATTCTCTTAGCTTCAGAGTTGTGAGATTCTTTAGGGCAAGTCTGATACCTAGCACAAACACATGTAACATACATGATGTCTTAACTACTTACAATCAGATATATAAGGGAGCCAATTATCCCTCTATACAAAGTTTCATCAACAGGTTTCCCTGCCTCATCTTTGCCTACAAGTATACTTGACCCCATGGGAGTTCTCATGGTGGAGGAGTTCTGTAACACCTCTACCCGTCAAGAAGAATATAATAGAGGGTCCGGCCGGGGCCCCACACCATATTCCACAAACAGGCGGAGACGCTACTAAATAATATCATAACCAACGCATCCTAACACAGAGCATTCTAGCGGAAGCTTCACGGTTGAATTAATGAACTCAAGATAAACAACATTGTCCACTAACATAGGAATAAAAGTATACATCAAAAGAGTCTGGCCTTAAGGCCTTACAACAGTTTCTCTTAACAAGAGTGTGGTTTACATACATCGGCACGCAGGCCGGCCACACATGAACAAAAGAAACAAAACAATGCCTTCGAGGGCAGCAACGCAGCTTTGGGCTTCAGCCAGCTAAGTCCCGCTCGGACCAGCTCCTCCAGCACCTGTAAGAACCAATCCACCAAACGGTGGCAAAACAGGGCAACGGTCAGCATTCAGCTGACCAATTATAACGACCCTGCCCCTGGCACGGGGCAGCGGAATTCCATCCCTGCAAAGCATTCATCCAACATGATATATATAGCCATTCAAGCAAGACGTGCACGCCCGCACAGTCACATATCACAAACGTCGGCACGACGGCCCGACGCTCCGTGCACTTAGGGCACATTCGCACCGTTCAGAGGTCCCAGACATAACGACACATTATGAGCATTTTAGTCTGATCGGCTCACCGGCCGTCGACTCTCGCTATGTGATCCTAACAGGGTCTTAAGCACCCAAGGTTAGACAACCATAACGCGGGTACAGATCCACCTTTCCCGTTGCTCACATCGTCAGACTCACGCCTGGACTGACGCGGGTACAGTTTCACCTTGCCCGTTCCACCATTTCCTAGTTGCAGCCTCACGGCTCAACCTTCCACAAAGTAGCACTCACGGCTACAAGAGAGTCCAACTCTCAACACTTCCTGGACTTCCTCCAGTACTTTCCATCATGCATACAAGCAATGATCACGGAGTCTTCTCCGATATGCAACCAAGCATCACCAATCCAGACCATGTCCAGATGGGCTTCACACAACATGCCTAGATCCGTACTCCAATTCCGGACTCTAACAAGGGGGACTTCACATATCTACCCCAAGGGACGCCACAACCCACCGCACACTCGCGGGGAAGGGTTTTCCCTATGCAATGCAGGAATTAAGGACTTCACATGTCCAAGCAGGAAATCGTTACCCTTGGAGTTCGCTTCGGAGCCATGAAGAGAAATTTGAGACGGATGAAAGCTTTCGCAGCAGCGTTGCCTTCGCAAATCCGAACTCGGCTCGCAATTTGGACCACCGCAGCACCACCGGCAGCCGGACTCCACTTCCTCTTCTTCCTCCTTGCTCTCACCTCTCTCTTACTTTAGAAAGAGAAGATGAAAAGAAGAATGAGCTTCTCCCCCCCTTTTCCCGGCCTTATCAGCCCAGGAATGAACTCCAGCCATAGGATTTTATTTAAAGAAAATGAAGGGCCACGATCTACTGAAAATTCCCCTGAAATTTGGCCGACACGGCCTGTGACACGCCCGTGTCACAGGCCGTGTACCCTTAAGCGGCACACGCGGCAGTCGCACCGACTGAAATATTCGGGAACACGGGCATCGACACGCCCGTGTCGAACCTGACACGCCCGTGTCAGTCATGAGACACGCCCGTGTCTCCTGTTACACGGTACTCACCGATTTCCAAAACCAGTACACGGGTCGGAACACGGCAGCTGACACGCCCGTGTCCAGCCTCACACGCCCGTGTTCAAGGCCGTGTTCAAGGCCGTGTCCGGCTCTGACTTGAATAGGTCAATTTCGAAAATTAATTCGAACACGCCCTGGGACACGCCCGTGTCGAAGGCCGTGTCCCAGGCTCGACGATCGTCGACTCTCAAACGTCGACCAGCCTGAACACGCCCTGGGACACGCCCGTGTCCCAGGCCGTGTACACCCGACACGCCCTGGGACACGCCCGTGTCCCAGGCCGTGTCTAACAGCCTCCAACCCAAAATTGTGTACAACCATATTTTGAGATTTTTGGGGTGTTACAAGTTCTCCATGCCAAATTTCTTTATCAACTCCCTAGTGAACTTAGACTTGGATATGGACAAGCCATCATTAGTCTATCTTACTTAAAGGCCCAAGAAGAACTTAAATTCACCCATACTGCTCATCTCAAACTTCCCCTACATAAGTTTAGCAAACTTTTTACAGAGGTTGTCATCATTAGATCCAAAGATGATGTCATCTATATAGATCTGAACTAGGATGATCTTACCCTTATGTTGGAACCCCACCTGTGTTTAGAGTTGATTTGGGCTAGGTTCACTATTAAGATTATTAGATGACCCAACATGTATAGTCTAGGGTCATAGGTTTTTATAAGTGTTAGGTCAAGTCAACAAACCTAGATTGATTGGTTCTCCCTTCATAAGACTTAGAGACAGAAGACCTCTAGAGAAAAGCAGTTTTCTAAGAGACAAAAAAGGCGTTTGACGATAGCTGAACTCAGCTCGGTGATCATCGATGTCATATCAATGAATTCAGAGTTCCTTCTCTGAGTTGAGCTCGATGAAATTCTAGCTGAGATCCACGGTCTGTGAGCTTATATCAGATTCTCAGCTCGACGAAGTGCCTTCTCAGTTCGACAAACTTGGAGCTCAGTTTGGCAAGTACTTTTTCTGGTCGATGATCTTGGAGCTCAGCTCGACGAAAGAGAATTCTCGGGTAAACGAATTTGGATCTCAGGTCGATAAAAGTTTGCTAAGTTCAACTATTTCCTCCCATGTTCAGTTCGACTATTCTCTGATGATTTCAGTTTGACTAAGGAAGAAGTATTTCTAATTTTATTATATGTCTGTAATGCTCTGGTAATTAATGCTCAATATTCTTATGAATATAGTCGTTCCATGGCAACATTAATTATGGTTTTCATAGAGTTATTACTTGACTTATTTATTGAGACAGTTGAGAAAATTCATTTAAGACATTTTCCAGCCGTTCAACTCCCAAATTTTCTGCACTCAATCAAGGAAAAGGAATTCAAATTTTAAATGCTAAAATCTATAAGTAATATATAAGGTTTTCTTCTTCTAGTCAAATAGATAGAGAAGTAGTAATATAGAGAATAATAACACAGAGATAACCAAGCAGTCAGACATACACTTTTGCTTCAGGAAGTTCAAGAGACAAAATCATCAACTTCTGTCTGAAAGTTCCCTGAAGATCTTCAAGCAGTCTGAAAGCCTACACCCTGAGCAAAGCTCTCTTTTACCTGAACAATTCTACATCTCAGGGGGAGCTTTGACAATAACAAAAAATCCACTAATCTTCTCAGTTTATTGAGAAAAAGAAGACATCATCATTTTCTTTTCCTTACTGTAAAAGGGTTTTTAACTCCCTTCAAAAGTTATCTCTTTTGTTATCAAGTCTCCTAATCAAAAGACTTGATTTGGTTTTTGGGCACCTGGTCAAAAGCTTAAAGGGTTACTAGATCTCCCTTGAAAATAGATCTTATGGTGATAGGGCACCTGAGCAAAAACCCATGGTGGCTGGGCACCTAATCAAAAACTTGTAGTGGATTCCAACCATGGTGGTAGGAGAGTGGATGTACCCAAGTTTTAGGAGAACCACTATAAAATCTTTGTGTCGTCTAGTTGCTCTATTTTTTATTTTCTCTATGCTATGATTTCTGTGTTTTTCTTTCTGCCTTTCTATATATAGTGATAACTTATTTTAATCAACAATAAAAATTAATCAAAAGTTTTTAAAACTCTATTCACCCCCCTCTAAAGTTAGTGTGATCTATCCCTTCACTTTCACCTTAAATTCCCTTAGGAATAGGGTCTTGTCTATTTTCCCCATTGAGAATTTGTTCTCAATGAGGAAATAAGACAAAGTCTCATACCTTGCTCTAGGGGCTTGCTTCAGCCCATATAGAGCTTTCCTAAGTTTATAAACATAATTGGGTGAGTTAGGAACTACAAAACCTGGAGGCTGCTCAACCTAGACTTTTACATTTAAGTCACCATTCAGGAAGGCTAACTTCACATTCATCTGGTAGACCTTTAATCCCTTATGAGTAGCATATGCAAGTAACAATCCGATGACCTCCAATCTTGCTACATGGGCAAAGATTTGATCAAAATCAATGCCTTCTTGCTTGTACCCCTTAACTACAAGTCTGGCTTTGTTCTTAACTATAATGCCATTTTCTTCAAGCTTGTTCTTGTAGATCCACTTGAATCCAATTACATTATGACCATGTGGTTTGGGAACCAGCTTCCAGACCTTGCACCTCTTGAACTGGTTCAGTTCCTCCTGTATAGCTCCAATCCAATGCTAGTCTATGTTGGCCTCTTCAAACTTCTTGGGCTCTACTTGTGATAAAAAAATTTAGTACATGGCTGTGTTTAGACTTCTGCTCCTTATTATTACTCCATGGCTTGCCTCACCAATGATCTAGTATGCTGGATGATCCCTTATGTGTCTGACTGCTGGTGAAAGTCTTCTTTCAGCAACAGCTTCAGCTTCAAGTGCATCCTCTTGTTGATCTTTGTCCATTCCCAGTGTATCTAGTAGATTTTCTGGAGTATCCACTTAATCTTGTATAACTAGTGATGCATCCTTGATGGTCAGTTTGTCCATCATCTATTCTGTACTTGTAGAACTATAAGAGGAGCTAGACAGCCCACTACTAATCATAGTAGACTCATCAAAGACTACATGAACTGATTCTTCTACAACTTAGCTTTTCAAGTTATAGATCTTATAGGCTTTGCTATGATTGTTATACCCAATAAATATTTCATCAAAGGACTTGGCAGCAAACTTAGTCACATAGGACTTGCCATTGTTAAGCATAAAGCATTTACTACCAAAGATTCTGAGATAGCCCAAATATTATTCTTTGCACTTCAAAATCTCATAAGGAGTCTTCTTGTGGCTTTTGGTGTTAGAGGCCATATTGAGGACACAATATGTAGTATTTACTGGCTCAGTGCCGAAATATTCTGGGAGAGATATATCACTCAACATTGTTCTACTAGCCTCTATGAGAGTCATGTTTTCCTCTCAACTATCCCATTTTACTGGGGTGTTCTAGGAGAAGAGAATTCTTGATGAATCCCATGCTCTTCACAGAACCTTGTCATGTCATCAGACTAGAATTCAGTCCCATGGTCACTTCTGATTTTGACCATAGAACTGCCAAGGTCATTTTGAATTTTCTTGACAAACCTCATGAAAACATCAAGGGTTTCATTCTTTATCTTAAGAAAAAATATTCAGGTAAACTTAGAATAATCATCAACTACCACAAGGGTATGGACTTTCTTACCAAGATTGTGAACTGACATAGAACCAAATAGGTCCATGTACAAGAGGTATAAACAGCTCTCAGAGTCTTTGGTCCCAATGCTCTTGAAGGGGACTTTTGTTTGCTTGCCCTTTTGGCAAGCTGAGCAAATGCCCTCCTTGGAGCACTTCATATTGTGGCCATTCCTAACTAGCTCTTGACTAAAGAGCTTGCCAATAGTCTTGAAATTTAAATGGGCTAGCCTCTTGTGCCATTGGACATAGTAGGAGACTTTCTCATTTGCCACTAAATAGATAGGAGAATCTGTATCTAAACATAGATAGTTTAAGCAATAAATATTTCCACTCCTAGTGCCTATTAAGATGACCTTTTGGTCACTTGACCTCCTAATTAGGCACTCATCCTTGTGGATGACAATAACATAGCCAAGATCAGTGAGCTGGCTTATGCTTATCAGATTGTGTTGCAACCCTTTAACATAAGCCACCATGGTGATGGTGACTATGCCATTGGTAATCTTACCATATCCTCTAGTTACCCGTCTATCTGAACCACCAAAGATGGCTTTGGGTCTATCTTTTATTAGACTAAACTCCTTCAAGTTACTCCTTGTTCCAGTCATGTGCCTGGAACAACCACTATCCAAGTACTATATAGGGGTATGACCTCTTGGACTAACCTGTAATATACAGTTTACTTAACCTTAGAACCCCAATATCTATTGGGTTCTAGGTGCATATTTGTATGAAACTGAACATGTCCACTAGTAGAATTTCTGACAGGTGGACTGACCCTAGCTCTGGCCATATTGAGATTGTGCCAGTAGTCAATGACAAAATGCTCTATCTTACTGATGACTAGTTTTAGTCATCCCTTTTGGGGGTATTTTAGTAGCTTAAATCCCTAAGCATTATTATAAATTTGTGTTTTGTATGCTTGTTTTGATGTCCTTTTATGTTTTTGATATTAAAATTTATTTAATCTTATGTTACTATAATCAATATTAGTTTATGTTTTGATGTTTTATTTTTAATGTTTTTTTATGTTTTGTTATTTTATTTTAATGTTTTAATAATATTGATATGTATTTTTATTTTTAATGTTCTTGATATTGTGTGTTTTAACTTTGATTATAACATAACTAATGTTTTATTTTTATGTTATTTTTGTAGGTTGGCCGGCCCCTCCCTCAAGTGCAACTCAAGCCCACCTATTGGAGCAGCTATTGAAGCAACCCGAGCCCCTTGATTCAAGCACAAGTGCAACCCTTCAATAAGCATTGGAGCAGCTTACCATGCATGGCCGAGCCCTACAAAGCCTACAAGTTCAGCCCACTTCAAAGCCCTTCTAAACCTCCTACCCGAGCCCTTGATGCAACCCAAGCAGCCCACATTTGTAGCAGCCCGACCTCCTCCTCTTGGCCCACCTTGCATGGAGCAGCTCCCCCAAACCTCCTACCCGAGCCCACCATGCAGCAACCCCCCTCTTTTCATTAAATGCCATGCATGAATATTTTCATGCATAGCCGGCCCTTTATTTCTAGTGCATGGATTTTTGCCATCCTCCTCTCTCTCCATTTAATACAATACATGACCCTTATTCCCATGTGGTCGGCCCCTCTCTTGTTCTCCCCTCTTTTATTTTCTATTCATTCCCCCCCCATTCATATTTTACATTCTCCATTTAATACAATGCATGCATCCTAGCTTTTTCTCTCCCCTCCATTTAATACCATGCATGAATCATCCCCATGAGGTGGCCGCCCCCCCCCTTGGTTTCCCCCTAATCTAGAAGCTTCCCTCCTCTCCTATAAAAGGAACCCATGTCCCATGCTTTAGAGAGGTTGGCTTTTGGAAAAAAGTTGGATTAAAGAGAGAGCAAGTGAGCAAGAGAGTTCTAGTATAAGTATTTTCTTTTCATTGTTATAGTTCTCTTTTCATTGTTGTAATTTATATTGTCATCTTTTTAATATCATTGTGTACCTCTTTTTATTAATCAATGAAATTCTCTTCTCTTTATTTTGTTGTTTCCTTTTCCAATATGCGTAGCTAATCTCCCTTAGCATTCGATCGTGAGGATCCATGAAGTGAGATGAGAGTTTATTTTCTTTCTTAGTTTTATTTTTGTTATTCCATGCTCGATCCTTCTTTGATTTATTTTGAGTCGACTCCGTATTTCCGGTATACGGTAGTAGGCCTTGTTCTCATTTCATAGTAGTCGAGAGACTCATGATTTGAAAGATCACTCAAAGAAGGAAGGAGTTGAACGCAATCCTAGAGATAGGACGATGTAAATCCTCCAGATTGAAGTCAAATCCAATAGTGCGGATCACCTAGATAATGCAACTTTAGGCTTCTTTGGTTTGTAAAGAGATTTCGATCAAAGAGTCAATAAGTTAGGAGACCTAATTCTCTAGTGAGATTTTGTCTTATTTTCGGATCCGTCACGGTCGAGTATGGTTTGCAAAAATTAAAACTATCTTTATTTTTATCTCTCTCATCTAATTTCATGGTGATTCACTGATCGGGTGCTAGCTTTTTAATATAAGTTTTTCGTCTCGCAAATTACCGTTTATTTCTCTTTTAAAAATTCTCAAAATCCAACAATTTTTCCGGTAGGATAATAGTTCAAGTGTGAGTAGCAGTACTTGACAGCCCCATGTTTAAATACGACCTTGGTACTACGATTCGACAGGTACTCTTAGTTTACGTTTTTTCTTTGGAAAATCTAAATCTAGATGGTCTGGACCGTTTACGGTCAAGGATGTTTTTTCTTACGACACTGTGTTACTTTCGCACCCCGATAAGGGGGATTTTAAAGTGAATGGGCATAGACTTAAACTTTATTTTTCTAATGATTCTGTGTCTCCTGCAAAGGAGAATCTTATTCTGGACTCTTAGATCGTTAATTTATTATGGACATTTTTATTTTTGGACTTATTATTATTATTATTATGAAACTCTTTTATTTGGATTGTTGTAATAAAGAACACTATTGGGCATCTGCCCATGGACTCTATTATTTTTCTGCTTTTATTTTGCTTTTCCCACCGGAGGCCAATCAATTACAAGTTCGTGGTCGCCGCTCCGCCGCTGCTGATATCAAATGGATCAAGTCAAACCTGCTGACGAATAAGTGCACTAAAAAGCAAGCATGGGGGAGCGACATCCGCCTTCATCTCACAACCCCGGGGAAGTCCTGTTCTTTTTTTTATTATTTTCCTTTACTGCATTTTATTTTTCTCTTCTTCTAAGTCCCCTTCTCTTTTTCTTTTTGTTTCCTTCATTGAGGGCAATGAAGAGTTTAAGCATGGGGGAGGGTTTATTTTCCTTCTTTCTTCTTTCCTTTTTTTAAAAAAAAAATTATGTTTTAAATTAGTGTAGTACTTTATTTTAACTTTAAAAAAAAATGATCCAAAAAAAATTATAAAATACAAAACCCAAAAAATTAGAAAAACAAAAATTAAAAAAAAAGTGCTAAAATCTATTTGAAAAACAAAATCTAAAATTATTTCTATCTTTATTTTTATGTTTCTTCTAGTGATGTGTAGGCCCGTGCAGTTTTTGTAGTTCTATATAGATTACTTTGAAAATGTTTTCTAAACTTATCATTTTAGCATAGTTTAGTTCTACTAGTTTCTTTTTCTTAAATAGAGGCATCCGGTTTTTACGTTATAAGTAGCAATTTGTATTTATGTCTTTTTATTCGGTTTGTTGCTTACGAATGGTTGCTTGGTATCATTAGTTCTTTTTCATTTGCGAGGTAGTCTTTCTTGGAGTCTAGAACTTGTATCAAGCTACTATCGAAGCATTTGCGTCGTTTTTACGTTCTTTAGAAATGATTTAGGCCACCATTTGTCTAGTTTGAGCTTTTCTTGCCCACCGAAAACAAAACCATTGCAAAAACAATTTTGGGCCTTTTCCATGTTTTCTTTGTTTTTAGCTCCATCTTTCATTTCATTATGATCACTAAAGCCAAATGCCTTTCCTATTTTTCACACTATAACCTTGAGCTTAAAAATTATTTTTGTGGGAGGGGTATTATCTTTGAATTGAAAGGAAATTCTCAAGCCTAATTTTGGAGCTTTCTTATCAAAATATTATTAAAAAAAATGAGAGAAAAAAAAATGAAAAATCAAAATAAAAAAAAATGAATGTAGAAAAAGTTTTTGTTTGGCCAAGTTTATAAAAGAAAATTTCATGGCCTTATTTTGTAGTATAAATTGGAGAAATGACTTGCTTGTCATTTCTCATTTTGTTATCATGTTTTTATTTTTGAGCTCACCTTGGTTTAGTGTCTTAGCCCTCGTGTTTAACTTTGTTTCCACTTCCTAATTATTTACCTAAGCCAAGTCTTAACGCCTATTAGAAGTCCTATTGATCTTAGAACGTAAATTCGCGTAGTGGAGAAAGTGCGAACGTACAAGCCTATGGCCACCATCATTGATGGATTTCTTTGGAGGTTACCTTGGAGTGTTTTAGGGTTAATGTTTATCTAGCAACCTAGTAGTTTGTTAATGCGCTGTTTATTTAGAACCTCTACTTTTGTTGTCCTTATTTTCATTTATTTTGGATGCCTTGTTTTTAAGATTTAGAAATGTGTAGACTTTTCTTATGTTTTAATGAAATTTTTAGGGTTCCACTTTCAAGTTTTCTATTGTGCACGTCTCACCCCACTAGTTGATAACATGGAAATTAGGATAGTTTAATTTTTCATGTTTTGCTTTTCTTAACTATGGAACCTAAAATAAAATAAATATCTTTTGCTTTCTTTTTGTTTTTCCCTAGTTCCTTATTTCTATTTGCTTGAGGGCAAGCAAATGTCTAAGCATGGGGGAGTTTGATGACTAGTTTTAGTCATCCCTTTTGGGGGTATTTTAGTAGCTTAAATCCCTAAGCATTATTATAAATTTGTGTTTTGTATGCTTGTTTTGATGTCCTTTTATGTTTTTGATATTAAAATCTATTTAATCTTATGTTACTATAATCAATATTAGTTTATGTTTTGATGTTTTATTTTTAATGTTTTTTTATGTTTTGTTATTTTATTTTAATGTTTTAATAATATTGATATGTATTTTTATTTTTAATGTTCTTGATGTTGTGTGTTTTAACTTTGATTATAACATAACTAATGTTTTATTTTTATGTTATTTTTGTAGGTTGGCCGACCCCTCCCTCAAGTGCAACTCAAGCCCACCTATTGGAGCAGCTATTGAAGCAACCCGAGCCTCTTGATTCAAGCACAAGTGCAGCCCTTCAACAAGCATTGGAGCAGCTTACCATGCATGGCCGAGCCCTACAAAGCCTACAAGTTCAGCCCACTTCAAAGCCCTTCTAAACCTCCTACCCGAGCCCTTGATGCAGCCCAAGCATCCCACATTTGTAGCAGCCCGGCCTCCTCATCTTGGCCCACCTTGCATGGAGCAGCTCCCCCAAACCTCTTACCCAAGCCCACCATGCAGCAGCCCCCCTCTTTTCATTAAATGCCATGCATGAATATTTTCATGCATGGCCGGCCCTTTATTTCTAGTGCATGCATTTTTGCCATCCTCCTCTCTCTCCATTTAATACAATACATGACCCTTCTTCCCATATGGCCGGCCCCTCTCTTGTTCTCCCCTCTTTTATTTTCCATTCATTCCCCCCTTCATATTTTACATTCTCCATTTAATACAATGCATGCATCCTAGCTTTTTCCCTCCCCTCCATTTAATACCATGCATGAATCATCCCCATGAGGTGGCCGCCCCCCCTTGGTCTCCCCCTAATCTAGAAGCTTCCCTCCTCTCCTATAAAAGGAACCCATGTCCCATGCTTTAGAGAGGTTGGCTTTTGGAAAAAAGTTGGATTAGAGAGAGAGAGCAAGTGAGCAAGAGAGTTCTAGTACAAGTATTTTTTTTTCATTGTTATAGTTCTCTTTTCATTGTTGTAATTTATATTGTCATCTTTTTAATATCATTGTGTACCTCTTTTTATTAATCAATGAAATTCTCTTCTCTTTATTTTGTTGTTTCCTTTTCCAATATGCGTAGCTAATCTCCCTTAGCATTCGATCGTGAGGATCCATGAAGTGAGATGAGAGTTTATTTTCTTTCTTAGTTTTATTTTTGTTATTCCATGCTCGATCCTTCTTTGATTTATTTTGAGTCGACTCCGTATTTCCGATATACGGTAGTAGGCCTTATTCTCATTTCATAGTAGTCGAGAGACTCATGATTTGAAAGATCACTCAAAGAAGGAAGGAGTTGAACGCAATCCTAGAGATAGGACGACATAAATCCTCCGGATTGGAGTCAAATCCAATAGTGCGGATCACCTCGATAATGCAACTTTAGGCTTCTTTGGTTTGTAAAGAGATTTCGATCAAAGAGTCAATAAGTTAGGAGACCTAATTCTCTAGTGAGATTTTGTCTTATTTTCGGATCCGTCATGGTCGAGTATGGTTTGCAAAAATTAAAACTATCTTTATTTTTATCTCTCTCATCTAATTTCATAGTGATTCACTGATCGGGTGCTAGCTTTTTAATATAAGTTTTTCGTGTCACAAATTACCGTTTATTTCACTTTTAAAAATTCTCAAAATCCAACAATTTTTCCGGTAGGATAATAGTTCAAGCGTGAGTAGCAGTACTTGACAGCCCCGTGTTTAAATACGACCTTGATACTACGATTTGACATGTACGCTTGCCTGTTCGGGTTTTAGCCCATCACTTACCACAACACTAATAGTCATGTATGTTATATCTTCTCTTCTTTGTAGGCCCTGCTGCTTGGTTAGCATCAGCCTTAACAGGAGGAAGATGTGTTGTAGCCTTTTTCTGATTTCTTCCTGCTAGAACTTGACTGAAGGTAAGTCTTTTAGCTTGCTAATTTGATCTGCCCTGAGTGCTAGCAGCAATAAGTTTCTTTTTAGAGAGCATGCTTCTGATGGCTTCAGATATGCCAAGATCAGCCTGACTTATAGACTTGCCCTTAGTCTGAATTTTAGCTGTCAGACTCTAAGCCTTGGCTGCAACAACATTCTCTAGTGTTGGTGTTGAAGTACCGAAAATAAATGGTCCTGGTTGTGCCATCTGAATTTTCTCATGGGCAGCCTCAAAGGCACTTACCTTGCAATAGCTTTCACCATGGCAGTGAACATCTTTGTTCACCCCTGAGGAACAACCCTTCTTCTAGTGACCACAAGAGCTTTCCTGGTCATACCTGTTAGAAGGTAATAGAACTTTTCTAAAAAGAATGTGAGGCTTGTAAGCAATAGGCTGAGCTGGAGCTGGAGCTTTTCCCTTCCTTTTGGAAGGAGCAACTCTTGTGCTTCCCTTGAATCCAAACCCATTCTTGCCCTTTTGAGAGGAGAAGGTGTCTATCAAGGGGAGGACAGTACTTAGCTTAGAATAGCTAACCACTATTCTTTTCTCTTTCTCAAGCCTCTCTTCAAGATCCCTGATGAGACAGTTCTTGCTCTTGTTGGAGCTAATCTGAATGTCTAAGAGAGTCTTAAGTTGGCTCATTTCCCGAGCTTTCTGATCTAGCAGATTTGCTGTTACAGTCTGTTGGGCAACTACAAGCTTAAGAGAAGAAATTTCTTTAGCCTGCTTTTTAGACAACTTCTTTCACTTCTTAATGACATTCAAAAGTTCCCCATACTTGCCAATCAATTGATTGACATCTCCTTCGGATCCAAAATCATCTTCATCACTTGGTGAAGAGATTTCTGTATAAGGACTGGTCTAATACCCAGACGTAGAAGCAGAATCAGGTAAAGAGTGTACCTTGCTGGAACCAGGCTGATCCTGACTTGCTTCTTCATCTGTCATTGCCATCAACCCTCTGTAGCTATGGACATTATCTTCATCCACCTCTGAATCATTGTCTGAAAGTGTCAGAGGGGCCCTGATTCCTATCCTCACTAGAGGATTGACTTCTCCTGCTGCAATAACTTTATCTTTAGCAGCAACATCAACTAACCCAATATAGGCTTCCTCTTCTTCAAACTCAGAAGATGATGAGTCTGTCCAACTCTTTTGCTTCTTAGCAATGAAGGACTTCTCCTTCTTCCCTTTGTATTGATGTTGCTTCTTCTCCTCAGCCTCCTTCCTCTTCTCTGGATAGTCAGCTATCATATGCCCAGGCTTGCTGCAATAGTAGCAAACTACTTTAGAAGAGTTATATTTATTAGGTTTGGAACCATAACTGTCAGTCTTGGACTAATTCTTCCTGTGATGAGTGGAATTGGAAGGCCTCTTCTTCCAATGCTTCTTCTTCATCAGCCTCTAGAGTTGTCTGGAGAAGGCTGCAAAGTCTTCATCAAACATGTTGCTGTCTGATGCCTCTGAGTTTGAGCTATCTGACTCAGCTGGTCTTCTTGGTGGAGAAGGAACTCTCTCCTTTACCTTCCTTATTCTTTCTACTCTGAAGGCCAAGGAATTTTCCTTGGCCAGGGATTTGCTGGTGGCCTCCTCCTCCTTCCTGGAAGCTAGCTGCATCTCATAGGAGAGCAGCTTTCCAAACAATATTTGGGGAGGAGTGTCAGCAAGCTTAGCCACCTCTCTTATGGAACAGATCTTAGTATCCCAGTCTCTAGTGAGAGACCTAAGAAACTTGTCATTTATTTCATAATTATTGAAGACCCTCCCATAGGTCTTCAACTCATTTATGATCTTGAAAAATCTTACATAACAAGCAGTTATGTTCTCCTTCAGGTTTTGCCTAAAAGCCTCAAACTCTTAGTTGAGCAGAGACTTCCTATCATCCCTTACCTCTTAAGTACCCTCCATGTAGATCGCAAGGTGTCCTACATCTCCTTGGAGGTCTGGCAGTGAACCAAGTTCAGAAAAGTTGAGTCATCTACTGCACTGGCAATGATGTTATGTGCTCTGTTGTCCAAGCCAGCTAAGATGACCTCATATTTGGTCATTTAAGAGTATGTCTTTGGTGTCTTGATGTTGGCATCCAGAGCAGAGACCTTCATAGGAATGACAAGTCCCTCCATGACTATTGCAAAGATCCTTGGATTATAGGCTTCCATAAATAGCCTCACCCTCCCTTTCCATATTCCAAAATACTCCTTCCTACAAATGGGGATTTTCATGGAACTCAGTTCTCTCTAGCTCTCTCCAGAGCCCATGATCACTTAACTGCAGCTACCTTTGGAGATCACTCAGATTGTTAAATCCTTTTTGAGAAACCTCCCTCTGATACCACCTTAAAGTTCTTATATTCAAGGTAGCTAGCAACTTAGAGGGGAGGGGTGAATAGGTTTATCTAGGTCTTTTTGATTTTATTTTTGATTTTCTTAAGTTACTTTATGAGCGATCAGTTGAAAGCTTTTAAATACCTATAAGCCAAAAACAATCACAAAAAAACATACAAGTATTTTTATAGTGGTTCCCCAAAATTATGGGTACATCCACTCTCCTCCCACCTTATTAACTTCCTATTAGTCAAGACACTTCTCCAAAACAATGCTCAAAGAGCTTATACCTCAGATCCCTCAGGATCTCTCAGTCTCCTACAAGACTTACACCTCATCCACAAGGGCCTACACTCAGTGATACAAATATCACCTACCTCAGGCAATTATGCCCTACCACTCAGGCAATAGAGGATAGCCCTACCACAGATTTGCACCTAGAATCTGCCTCAGGCACAAGTACCTACTTCTTAGTGAGTAAAACTCACCTACCTAAGATCCCAGCTAGATCCTACACTCAGATAGGAACCCTCTCCTATAACTCAGGCTAATTTTCCCTACCTCAAGCCCAAGGCCATACAATTCAGATCCAGAAGGATCCTACAATAATAAATAATTTAATTAACTTTGACACAGAAATTTCTCTGTGTCAACAACTAGAGCTGAGAAATTCTGCTATAACTCTCCTTACAGTAGAGAAATACTTTGCTGGGAGAACTCAAAAACTTACTCCTAAACTTGTTTTAAAAGACTAAAGATCTGTTGATCTAGAGTCCTCAAGCAGCTAACTGAACCAGCAAAAGGCTGAATGTTCTTCTTTCTTCAGAACTATTTCTGATCTTATTGTGGAAGATGGAGACTGCAATGTTATCTGAACTTTTCTTGCTGGAGAGCTTCAAGCTTTTTATATGCAGCAATGGCGAGGAAGATGAAGACGACTGTTCACTTTTTAAGTTGATAATGCCCTAAAAGTTATTTCTGTCTTTGCCCATCTCTTCCCTTTTGTAGTTCGTCGATCAACGACCCTTAGAGATCGGTAGGCCCCACCTGCAACTTCCAGTTGCGCCTTGCTTTAATTGAAGAAGACGTACAGTGGCTTCGCGATAGAGTTTGTCATGTTCTATAGCTTCTCCATACCTGATTTGAACTTAGTTGACTTTATCAATTTTGCTGACGTCAGCACCTGTGGACTTAGCCAAAATCGAGCATCAGTGGAGTAGGCATTGAGTGAATGAGCTTCACTCAACGCCAAAACACTTACACAGATTTTTGTCTATCTAGGCGTTGAGAGCATCGAGTGAATAAGCCTCACTCAACACTTTTTGCCTTAGCAAAATCTTCCCGCTTCTCTGGCATTGAGAGCATTGAGTGTGTCTTCATCACACAACGATGTTTGCTTAAAAAATGCTTTCTGCAACTTAGGCGTTAAGAGCATTGAGTGAACACGCTTCTCTCAACGCTTTTTGCCTTAGCCAATTTTCTGAACTTAGTTCGACAAACTGAACTGAGTTCGAGGAATGGTGCGCTCAGCTCGACGAACTCTGAACTCAGTTCAACGAATTGTGAACTGAGTTCAACTCAAAACTTTTTACTATGCAGCGTTGAGTATGTCTTCAACACTCAATACCAAACTACTTAGCCATATATTTGCCTTTAGCTACATGGCATTGAGTGTGTTGAATTCACTCAATATATGTGGACTTATCCACTTTTCTGCTCATTTCAACTTAGGCTTTTACTGCTTTTAGCCTATCTCACAGTTTTTTACTGCATGGCATTGAGTGAGTTAACTTCACTCAATGCCTGTGGACTTAGCCATTTTCTCTGCTTGCCACTACTTTTGCTTTGACTGTATAGGCTTCACTCAGTGCTATAAGTCACCTGGCATTGAGTGAGTCACCTTCACTAACCTCCTGTAGACTTAGACAGATTTCTGTCAGTCTACATCTTAGGTAAGTGTTTACCTGACTTGACCACTTAGGCTACCTGTCCCATCACTGTCATCTACTGATATATATATATCATTGACAAGATTGACTTACTCAAATCTAGGACATTGTGGGCAATGGACCCAACAACTTCACTCAATGCTTTTTGCCAGTCTTACTACATCAGTAGGCGTTGAGTGAACCTTGTTTACTCAATGCCAAAGTACTTAGACAGTTTTTTGTCACTAGGCATTGAGTGAGCCTTCATCACTCAATGCTAAAACACTTAGGCGAATTCCAGAATGAAAGCGGTTAGTGTAGCTTCTTCACTCAGCACTTTTTTGCTTTAGCCTATTATATTGATGAGGCATTGAGTGAATAGCATTCACTCAATGCTTCTGTATTTTGACAGATTTTCTGTCAGCTTAGGCGTTGAGTGTGTCTTCATCACTC
The DNA here is from genome assembly GCA_039513925.1 of Platanthera zijinensis. NCBI lineage: Eukaryota > Viridiplantae > Streptophyta > Magnoliopsida > Asparagales > Orchidaceae > Platanthera > Platanthera zijinensis. The sequence continues at coordinate 59,428,425 of CM077079.1, read as the reverse complement.
AACGCCATCTAGACTAATGTAGTATAACTGCTTTGGCATCGAGTGAGCCTTCATCACTCGACGCTTCTGGACTTGACCAGATTTCATTAATGTAAAAGACAAAGCTTTGACATCACACGACGCCTTCTTGGCATCTGGCGTTGAGTGAGCTTGCTTCACTCAACGCTTGTGGACTTAACCACATTTATTTGCATCTGGCGTTGAGTGAGCTTGCTTCACATAATGCCTGTGGACTTAGCCACATTTCTCTATATCTGGTGTTGAGTGATCTTGCTTCACTCAATGTCTGTGGACTTAGACAGATTTTCTATCTTTTCACTAGCCTACCTTGTGACCATCTGTCACAATCACTTAGACAACTTGTCTAACCTTGTACCAAGGAACATCCTACACATGATGAGCTTAAACAACATCAAATACAACTATGAATTTAGTGCTGTGGGTGATGCCTCTTCAAATCTAGTCTAGGGAACATTGAGGGCAATAATCCCAACAATTCCTAGCATGTTCGACATAATATCATGAGTTATAACATGCAAGCTTTGAAATTTATACTAGAGTGCATTTTCTAGGGATGTATGAATTGTGAAAAAGTCATTATGCTACCTAAATCTTCACGCATAGATAGATAGCTCAAGGTCCGTGAATCAATTGAAATCTACCCACATCGATAGATACACTTTAACTTGTATACAAAGCCCTTACTATTGTAATTTTCGCCCAATGCTCTAAACACAATATATGAAAAAAAGAACAATGTGATATTGATTTTTCATGTCATTCCTAGCATGTTAGACATAATATCACGAGTTATAACATGCAAGCTTTGAAATTTCTACTAGAGCGCATTTTCTAGGGATGTGTGAATTGTGAAAAACTCATTATGCTACATAAATCCTCACGCATACCTAAAGGTATACTAAACATACACTTTTATATCCAATAACACTCAATAGCTAAGTACCAATAGATTAGACACAACATGATAGAGCATACAATGTGAACATAGATTAACAATCCTAAATCAAACATTGTATGTAATCTTTTTGCTTTCAGTTCTAGTCATGCATGTCCTAATAAAGGTACGATGTTATTGCAAAAAAGTTTTGTTATGTTTTAAATGAGATAAACACACGTGAAGACTAAGCAAAAATATATTTTTACTCTTTTAAAAATTTTAAACTTTTATAATAAATAGATTTCTAGAAAACATAGAATTCTTAAACAAACCTGTCAGTTATGTGATTTCCTATGCCAGGAAATAATATAAAAAGAAAGAAAATTCTTGTGTTTTTCTAAAAATATGAAAGCTCAAAGAGATATATAATGCAAACACAAGATAGCGTGATAGAATATTATACATGAAATGAACATGAGAAGTGAAATAATGTTCATGCGATGTGTGTGAGAATCATGAGTATGCCCAAGACAAAAACTACCCAAGCAAAAATGTCTACACCCTAGCCCTGTACTAAGTGACGAATGGGCATGAGGAGCTGCACAAATTTCGTAGGTTGGGGTGTTAATCACATATGCATACAAAAGAAACCACTCAAACTAACATTCTTTCCCCCCGGTGCCACTTACGGACCTACTGGAACCCTCCTCAGTTAAGGACAAGACATGATTTATAGGTTAGCATCTCTAATGCACACAACCCTATTACCCTGACCGCTATTGTGAGACACAAATAATGAATGAATGATCATGGTTATACATAAGCATTTAACCATATAAACATGCATATACGTTATGGTACTAGTGCATGATAAATACTTGGATTTATTATAGTATTTATGGATTGTAAATTTTAAATCCATTTTGAATTTGAATTCAAGCACTCAGTTAAATAAATATCGAGATTTTCAAACCTTATGTTAATTAAAAAATTTTTAATTAAATAATTAAAGATCAAACAACTCATCCCCCTCCCAAAAAAAACGTGTCTTTGTGTTTTTATAAAAGATTTTTCTATGCTACCACTGGTGGTAGTGATAATGTGCCGCGGTAGCCTGTTTTAATAGACTTGGCCATGGGACGACCCCCCTCACGCTCCCCTCTTCATTCTAACCCCGTGACATGAGCTTCCGTTAGCGCTTCCTCCGATCCAAGGTAAAACCCCTTCCTTTTCTCCCCTTTTTGATTTATGATGTGTTAAAAGGTTGTATTCATGTAAGATTTACAAGTTAGGGAAATGATCCATGGTGGTAGCTAGGGATTTGAAGTTTCGAAGCAAGTAGGGTTAGGGTTTTTGTTTTTCTCCATGGATCTAGGGTTGAATCTTTTGGATTTAAGCTATATGTGAGTAGATACCCTAATTCAGTAATTTTTTAGACTAAAAATTATTAAAACTTGGTATTTGGGGGAGGTCTGGAGGAAGAAGATGAGATACAACTCATCGGGATACCGCGCAGCGGTAACACATTATCGCGTGCCGATAACAGATAGAGTTGAATTTTTCCCTTAATTTTTTTTCCAGAATATGGCATCTTCCAGTTCACAACCACCACAACGGAGTTTCTCAAAATGTTCCTGAATTCCAACATCGACCCACCCTGCGGTGGAGAGCACCACTGTGAGTGTTCCAATGGTCGTTGAGATCGACGTAGGCCGATACCCCTACATATATACCTACTTGGATGATGCGGGAATACTACCAGTACTTGTATAGGATGCCCCTTTTTCATCTATACTCATTCGTGAATTCTATAACAATCCCCGCAATCTAGCAATCACAACACTTGACGGAGGGGTGCAATCCTATATAGGCCCATACATTGTGACCATTGAACACGAGGACGTGGAGAAAATGTATGACTTGACTTCGGTATTCGAATGACTCGACATCGTCGAGTCCTTCAGAACTTCTAGAAACTTGACTCGAGTAAATGACTTTCTCTATGGTGAGGAACATTGCCGATACCTTATCACTGTAGTGGTTATGCTCAAACCAGACACACGCATTATTCAGGACATCTTGCATCACTCCCTCATGTACAAGTCTGGGGTCACGAAGAAGATAACCGCTCAGCTCCATGGTGACATTCTGCATCATGACAGGTATACCATTCAATATATCAGATTTGATTTTATCTATGATGTGTTATACTTTTCGTCTGAAATCTCCCGAATGTCAACGATGGAACACCCTGCCATTTGGGCGTGTTGATTCAAAGGATATTGGTGCACAAGTATTGTACCAGCAATAGAACATCATTTCTAACTGATAGTTGTCCACAGACTTATAAGGTAGAGGAGATCTCTACTATACCTAGTGCACGACCATCCACTTCATAACCTCCTCTTCATTGTGGAGGATCCCTCTGGGAAACTCGTTGGGATATTTACGAGATGGTTGAGGAGCCGAGTCAGGAGATACATGAGCATAGTTGGGAGATACGGGAGATGAACAAGGCGATGATAGGATTGAAGAAGATGATGGGGAAGTTCAACATCTCTCTAACTTCTTTAGAGGAGTAGCATCTCAGATTAGACATTCGGTACTCTCAGCTTAGTGGCACTACCTTCACCCCCCTCTTGTTCATGTTGTATCAAGACAAGTTGGACATTATTATAGTTCATGTGAACTATTTATAGTAGAGGTACCATTGGTGATAACTAGTATGTTTTAATTATGCCTATTGTGATTAGTTTTGTGACAATAACTTATTTAGCTTGACATTTGACATTTTTCTAATTTCTGTGGCTAGTTATATATTGTGTTGGCTCAAACAAACAAATAAAAGAACAGAAACAAAACAAATAAAAAATAATGATAAGCATATCGTGAAGTAAAATAGTGTAGTTCATTTTCATCTTACTTCACGCAAATGGTGAGTATTAATCGATTGGAGATTTAGGTATCTAAGCAAGACTGTGTGAGGTGGTTCCCTTGGGTACCCAAAAACTTCGTGTTGGCTTATAGGGAAGCACATATAAATGAGTCATTTCACTGGAGCACAACACGTCATTCTTACTAATGGGTCTCCATTCATACTTTGGTTAAACAATTGTTTTATATGTCAAATTTCTATATAATTTTTTTTGAGTCCTCTTATAGCAATCTTTGTTTGAAACACCGTGCGTGGAGGACATAGCTGTGATGAATTGGTTTTCTAATTTAGAATTATGTTGTTTAACATAAAGACTCATTACGTAGTGATTATCAAAAGGAAATTTTCGTTCAATTGATTTTAAAGTGGGAGTGATTTGATTTTGCAAATGAAGATGATCTTTACATTTTGGAATTTCATTTGCGCGTGCTTGATGTATTTCACTCATTTTGCTTAGCTAAGTTATTATATGCAAATTCATATTCAACGTACTTCTGGGTTTTGCTTGAAATTTTGAAGTTATGGTTTGTGAGTTTCCAATTCTTTATGTTTAATTTTTAGATTAAGTCTAGCTTTATTGTACGTGATTGTACTTTTTTTAAGAATGGAAACAATAGATTCAATATGAGCTTCATACTTACTCCTGAATTCATCAAAAGTCTCATTCATCTGCTTAATTTCAATTTTATAATCATTGCATCTACCACAATCACTTTTCAATGATGAGTTTTCTAAACATAATTTTTCATTTTATTCTCTTGCGAAAAGAAGCTCTTTTTAAAAAACCTTATATTTTTCTTTCAATTGATTACAATATATACATGGTGTAGAAATGTTAACTAAAAAGCAAGTAGGAGAAATAGACACATCAAAAATAGATTGTTCATGAAACTGGGCTTTTAATTTTTTATTTTCTAAGCTCAATCTTGAATTTATATTTTTCATTTTCATAATTATGTGTTTAGCCGCATCTAACACATGCTTTGTAGAGATAGAATTACAAACCAAAAAGGATTTTCATTTTCTTACAGCATTTTTGGAAGAGGCAAAATTGAAGCATAGAGTTTCTTTGACTTCTTCATCTTGGCCTTCCTCTTTCAAAGATATATTTTTTATCTTCCCTTTCGCTTAATGTGTTTGCAGTGTCCTCCAAGAGTAAGTCTTGATTTGATTCTTCACTTGGATCCATGAGAAATTGCTCAGATTCATTGTCTGTAGAAGGAACAATATAAGTAATCTCAAGAAATTTCCATATATAATAAACAATAAGAAGCGTATAGACGAGTTTGAAAATTTCTTGATCAAGCCCACAAAACAGACTATTCATAGCTTTGACATTTAAATAACATTCATGCTTATTTAAATTATTTGGGGGCTTGATACTTGTTATGTTCCAAACGTCTGTATCTTATAATATAAGGAATTTTCTCATTAAAGTTTTCCACCCATTATAGTTCACACCTGTAAACAAAGATGGTGCTAGTGATTTTTCAGTGTATAAGGTTCCATCCCCACTAGTTAATTCGAGATCAGGGTTGGCCATTATTCCCAGTGGTGAAATCATTTTGGAATAACCTCGCACTGATACCACTTGTTGGATCTGGTGGCCAACCTTAGAGGGGGGGGGGGGGTGAATAAGGTTTTTAAACAAAATTCAGAATTAAAATAAATTTTACCAGGGCAACCAATTCTAGAAGCTACTGTGGTGCGGTAGGTCACAATGAACAACTTCCCTTACAAAAAGTTATTTTTTGAGTTACACGGCCCTTAAAACCCTAGAAACATCAAGCCATGAATTCGAGATTAAGTAAAAATAAATATAATTTTATTCAAAATTATACAGTGATTTATAATAACAAAGCTGGATCTCGATAATACCAAAGATCGGAGGCGATGAATCAGACAATCATTTGGTTTCTCTACCGACCCTCCCAGGACAGGTTGACTCTCTCTTTTTCCCAAGAAGATTGACGAGCCGACTATGAATCTTCCTCCCATGAATGGTCTTAGATCCCACTAGATCTCCCAGATCTAGACGTCCTCTTAGGACTATTTCCCATAAATTCCTCCCAGGAATCCGACGGCCTCCCTGACCGATTTCTCACAACCTCAGACTGAATGGAAAAATGAAAATACAAGTAGAAAAAAAGTTTTGAAATTATTTATCCCTCAAAAACACGAAATACTCTATAGAATGGTGCACGATCGAGGCTTCTGAATGTCGTTCTTTGTCCACTCGACCAGCCGCGGATGGTCATTGGAGACTTCGCTCTTCGTAGTTCTTCGATCACAAACGTGAAGGATAAATTCAGTTTTTCGCTTGGAGACAGTTGTTCGTATCTACAGAGACAGTAGTCAAACCTTAAATGTCAAATTCTTCTCCTTATCACCACAAAAAAGAAACATGCGCTTTTATAGTCTTATTATAAATAAGCTTCCGTCGCCGGTAGAGCTAACGCCTATCGGTAGGTCTTCTCAAGCGGTATTGCCAGCTGTCCATTAAATTAGGAAAAATATCCTAAAATAATATCCACGCCATTTTTGGATACCGTGGCACGGTAAGGTTAACGCCTGGCGGCAGCACTTTCGTCTCGACGAATTGACTCAATGGTCATCAAAATGGATAACGCCCGGTGGTATAGCTAGCGCCCAACGGTATTGCTAGCGCCTGGTGGTTGGTCATAGAGAGGACTCTTTGCGCGCAACAATAATTCTTCAATGCTAGCACCAATGGTAGTGCTAGCACCCGACGGTGGGTCACAGAAACTTTCGATCTTCATACCAGTATATATGCACACTATACCCAGCACAAGTATGATCAAATACAACTTGAGATTTGATATTTTTGAACTAAAGAGATGCGGACCATTGGTTCCAATAATTTGTTAGTAATATTTAAGGAGAGGTAGTTGGATGATAACATGTTCTCTTTTGATGTGCAGACAGATGAAATATATCGACTGCACAATTTCTTTTGGATTGACGAGCCTGGGAAATTAAATTACAACTATTTTGTCAATGTCATTATTTTTGACACTACTTATAGGTTAAACAAATATAATTCAATGTTCACTCCATTCATAGCAGTGAACCACCATTGGTAGATCAGTGCATATGACTATCACCTTGTTTAGACTATCTTCTCCCCTTTTAAAACCCACTCAGACAAGTTCACAGCCCACATTGAACAACTCTTCTGATTTATTCGATGCCATTAGTGATTAATTTGTTGAGAGAGCAAAGAGGGATGTGTAGTTCCAGTCAAAGGGATTATGGATGATGAAAGTATGACATAATCTAACATTCAGGTATATATATATATATATATATATATATATATATATATATATATATACAAGTGACAGGCACGGGCCTTCGACCCTGGGGGCATTCGGCGGGGGTGCGACAATCGGCGGGGTCCGACATTCGGCGGGGTGCGACATTCGGCGGGATGCGACATTCGTCGGTGGTGCGACATTTATCGTGGGGACGACATTTGTCGTGGGCGGCGATATTTGTCGTGGGCGGTGACATTTGTCGTGGGCGACGACATTTGTCGTGGGCGGCGACATTTGTCGTGGACAGTACCCGCTCGCAACATATACATATGAGTACTCAAAATGACCGTAAAAAAATATAAATCAAGAATATAATTTTTATTTTGTAAAACAAATTATATTTTAACGTTAAAACATTAATCTTTCTTTTGACATTTCTATCTATAGGCCATAGGTCTAGGATTCCTAGTATTTTTATTTTTGTATTTAAATATTGCAAATTTGTGTAATTACCTAAAAGTATATTGACTTTATAATATATTAATATAAAGTTATGTATATTTGTGTAATTATGAATACAACTATAAGGGCAATATAGGGATATTTGCAATGTTTCACCAAAGATTAGTTTTCGTATAATAGTAGATATATATATATATATATATATATATATATATATATAATGTCAAAGGGCATGTCCTGACGCTATGGACTATCAATGGTAAGGTCTAGTGCACCCACTAATGTCATCAAGTAATATTAAAATGTAGATTGATCCCCGAGTATCGATCTCATGTGGAGCACGAAAAGGTGGATTTCACTTTTAAGAGAAACTTGAGATTGAAGTCTCTAAAATCGAATATTTTGGGGGGTATGATTTTGACTTACAGCTACTTGCAAGAAAATAAAACTAACTCACTATACGGGTCTCCTGCACCGCTTCACACCTCTTTTGGTCGCTGACCTCCGCTTCACTCTTCTGAGGGACGCCAACCTTTAACTCGCACAATGCTCATGTAAATTAAGATGACCGAGTCACACAACTTAACCACAACATATCAAGAATGAAACATGAAAGAAAATCACACATAAGGAGCTAGGCCTCCCAAGCCACCCAAAGGAAAGGACAGAGCAAGAGATTCTTCAATAACAAGAAAATATAAGTCTACACACATTCAATCAACCACCATCAAAGACATAGAAGGAAAATCAAAACAAATAAACCTAGTGTGCGGGAGAAAGGAAAAGAGTCACAAACAATGCTTGAGACTCTTTCGTAGAGGAGAGGCTGACTCCTGATAGCGAATCTGTGAATGCCTCGCTCATCGGCTATCATTCAGGGTAGATGAACCTCTATCACAAGCTCCCAATGGAACCATTTTCTTAAGGGGTTTGCATCGTCCATGTCTTTCTCTTCAAATCCCTAGCTTACAACGAGCATATGAAGTCTTCTTCTTTTTCCTTGAGCTTCTTGATGGTAAGGAGAGCCTAGGGGATGATCCATAGCCCTTAGAACCCTAAAAATCGACAAAATGGCAGACTGGAATGAAGAAAATGCAGAATTTCTTGCTGAAGAAGAAAAATCTGCCTATTTATAGACAGAGCAGAATTTATTGAGGCGTGCGAGTAGGCGCACGACTAGTGGTCGTGTGAGAAGGAATGACATTACTCGTGCGTTGTGGGGAACCTGTACTGGAGGGGAAAATGAGATTTTGGGGGGAAATTGTTTTGCCTCGCATGACCTATTTAAACCCATGCGTACACTCGTGTGTTTTAAGGGGTCTATCGGGTTGGATTTCCCAATAACCCGCACACGTCTAGTGGTTGTGCACAAAGAGGGGGCGAGGATCATGCGAGAAAAAATCCACACGATGACCGACCAAACTCAGATATCGTTGTTATGAAAACATCTAAATAACAAAATTTATTGCTCCAAAAACTTAACTTTACAAGAGTATGACCCCCTATTTATAGGGGAGAGGAGAGAGAAAGAGAATACAACAAACAATATGGGACTAAATTACAACAGGCGAACTCGGCGAACTGATATTTATAGACCGCGGCGAGTTGTGTGGTTAGACAAGTTAACCGCCTAGTAATAGAGAGAAATGTTCCCGTTAGTCACTCATCCATATACCATAGTAAGTCATTAGGGGCAAGAGGAGCGGTTAGCCAACTCTAACTTCTAGACTACAAAAGCTGTTAAACTTCCACCAGGCACACCTTTGCTCCATCAGAGACAAATCTCATTGGTCCACTTTAAGATAGCCTGACTGCTGAAAGCAGACTGCTAGAACTAGTTCACCAAGGCAGACTGCCAGAGGAGATAGTTAGTCCGCAAGAGCTAGACCGCCAGAATAGGTCACTAGTCCGTCAGGTCAGACTGCCAGACCGCCAGTTCTAACACTCCCCCCCAAGCTGGAGCATATATCAACCATATTCAGCTTGTTACATATATCTGAAAGCGAAGTAGACACTGGTTTAGTAAATATATCTGCTAACTCTTTGTCGAAAGTGACGAATGGGGTATAAATTTGATTCTTCAATATCTCATCTCTGATAAGGTGGCAGTCAACTTCGATGTGCTTAGTACTCTCATGAAACACTGGATTCCTGGATATGTATATAATAGCATTGTTATCATAGAACATTGACATAGGATGATCATAGACTTCCCCTAGGTTAAGTATAAGAGCTCGTAACCATTTCAATTCACAAGTTGTTAAAGCCACGCTTCTATGCTCACCTTCAGTACTTTACCTGGACACAACAGACTATTTCTTGCTCTTCCAGCTAACCAAATTTCCTCCCACAAAGGTACAAAAACCAGACGTAGACTTCTTATCTTCTTTATTATCAACAGAGCTGATATCTGAATAGGCTTCAATGTTTAAATGGTTATTTCTCTAAAACAGCAAACCTTTTCCTGAAGACCCCTTTATATACTCCAGGATTTTTAAGGCTGAATGTAGATGACACTCCCTGGAAGCCTAAATGAACTGACTAACTCTGCCAACTGTATAATAAATATCTGGTCTTGTGACAGCCAGATAGATGAGTTTTTCCACCAATCATTTGTATCTAGTACTATCTGGGGGAAGAGGTGAATCCTCATTCTAACACTTGTCATCACCATTGACCATCGAACATCGAGCAGGTTTAGTCCCAAGAAGACCAGCCTCTTTCAAAAGGTCCAAGCATAATTACATTGTGACAGCACTATAGAGATGTGTTTCCATGAAATTTCTATTCCCAGAAAGTACTTAAGAGGTCCCATATCTTTGGTAACAAAATATTGCAGAAGGAATTTCTTTTTTATTCCAATTCCCTCCTTATCATCACCTATAAGAAGGATATTATCCATATCAACAGCGAGAACAAATAGCCCTTTAGAAGTCTTGTGTATGAAAAGGGAATGATCTGCAGAACTCCGAGCAAAGCTAACAACTAACATAACTTTGTTGAATTGTCGAACCAGACCCGTAGACTCTACGTTAGGCCATATATTGCCATTCACAACTTGCATACCTGAGACTCCCTCAGAGAAACATACCCAGGAGGTTGCTCCATGTATACCACTTCTTGCAGATCTCCATAAAGCAAGGCATTTTTGACATCCAACTGAGACATCTCTCATTCTTTGTTAATAGCCACAGAGAAAAGAACACGAATCGTGTTAATGTGAGCAATTGAAGAGAAGGTAACAAAAAAATCCTCACCATATGTCTGCATAAAGATTTTGGCAACTAATCTAGCTTTATAGCGATCAATAGTACCACCTAGAAGATACTTGATGACAGACCCATCGACAACTAACTACATCCACACCAAGAGGGGTAGGGACAAGTGTCCAAGTTCCTTTTTCGGTTAAGGTCTTCATCTATTCAACTATATCAACTTTCTAATGAGGAAGAGCCAAGGCATCTTGATTGGAAGCCGAGATGATAGTAGCTGAGAGGGTGAGAGCAAAATGCTTTCCAGTAGGGGAAAGACGAGCATACGAAACAACATCATCAACTAAATATTTAGTACATATCTGAACTCCCTTTCGTTGAGCAATGGGAAGATCAAGATCCATTTTCTCTACAGTATCAGATTGTTTTGACGGAGAGATTGCTGGCCTGGGAACTGTTAGCAATGAATACAAAGGTATAGGAGCTGTATCTAGAGAAAGAGATGGTGAAATAGGTATTGGTGTGGGAAGAGAAGGAGAAGGTGTTGGGTACATTGGAAAATGTGTACCTGATTTGGAGAAGCCTCACTTAGCTCAATGATATACATCAAGGTGTATTTGATGTTATTTTGAGTTTATATGTGCAGGTTAAGAATGTGCTAGAATGCAGGAAAAATATTCTAAGTCCATGTGTCGACACCTGAGGAAGCTGTGTCGACACTTTAGTAAGATTGTGTCAACACTTGGAAATAGCTGTGTCGACACTTCAGAGAATTTGTGTCGACACCAGGAGGCAGTATCGACACACAGAAGATTATAGCCGACATCGACTGTGTTAACACCGGGAGGCAGTGTCGACACACAGAGGCAGAGTCGACAACAACTATGTCGACACCTAGAGGCAGTGTCGACACACACTATGTTCTGAGACTACATCAACTGTGTCGACACACAGGACTTGTGTCGACACACAGCTGAGTCTAGACCAAGTTGATTGTTGATGAATGGTGAAGTGTTCATGTCGACACAAATAATCAGTGTCGACACATTCTCAAGATGTAGTATCAAGAAATTGTGTAGACATCAAGGCAGCTTTGTCGACATCACCAAAGGCTGTGTCGACTCTTAAGTCACTTGTGTCGACACATATTGACAGATGGTCTCGACACTTCATGGCAGTCAGACTCGACGCTTTGCTGATAGAGTCAAAGGCTCAAGAAGTGTTTGAAGACTTGACAGCTGTGGGTTATGACAGGTGTACTGAAGCTGTTAGACTTGTCAGAAGTTAGTTATAAACCGGATCAACCAGTTACCATGGATGAAGTCTATAAATATACGGATTCAGAAGAAGAAAACAATAATATAGAGAAGAATTATTATCACCACTAACATAATTAGAGATTATTCTCTAATCAAAAAAGTACAAGTAACAAAGGAGAAGATCTTCGTGAGAAGATCTAAGAAGACGATCTGAAGTAGTTTATTATTCAGATTCTGTCTAAGTGGAATTCAATCAAGAATTAAGAAGTATCTTCAAGAGATTTTGATAGAGAGAGATCCAGCTATTTGAAGACAAGGAGGAGACATTCATAGGTCTCTCAAGAAGCAGATACTGAACTAATTTGTCAAGGAGATTCAGATCTATTTCTGAAGTCTAAGAAGGAAGCTGCCAGTCAGTTTTATTCAAAGGAAATCAACCCAACTAAGTTCAGATTCAAGAAGCTTTGAAGAAAGCTAAGATCAAGTTGATTTCAGCCATCAACCTCTTCAAGAAGCTGATCAAGAAAGTTCTTATCCCTTCTATCTCAATAGGGGTAAGAGATTACAAAATTTCTTATCAAATTCTGTAGGATCTATTCATAGATCTGAGTTGTAAGCCTATTTTATAAAGGCTGAGTGTAGGAGATTTATTCTCTGAGGTAGGGCTGTTTATGCCTGAGTTATAGGAGAAGGCATTCTCTGAGCTGTAGGCCTTGTGGCAAGGCTGAGGTAGGGCTTGTTAGCTTGAGTTGTAGGAGAAGGTATTATCTGAGTTGTAGGCCTTGTGGCAAGGTTGAGGTAGGGCTTGTTAGCTTGAGTTGTAGGAATCCTTCTTGATTTTGAGCTGTAGGATCTGAGGATCTGAGTTAAAGGAAGAAGTTAGCCCGACTCTAGCATACTGCTAGATAGGTGAAGGGGGAAAGTGGATGTACCCAGACCTTGGGGAACCACTATAAATCTGTGTACAATCTGTGATGTGTGTATGATTGTGATTGATGTACTGTGTTAGCTATAGAAATATCTGATTTATTCAAATAACTGTAGTTATATTATGTCTTAAGTTAAATCAAGGAAAAGTACCTATTCACCCCCCTCTAGGTGTTTAGGTAGTCTTGAAAGTAAAACTATCAGAAGGTGGCTCAGGAAGAGTGTTGAGTATTGTATCCACAATAACCCTGGTTTGAAGAAGTGTCCCTTGAGCTAAGATGAATTGAGATTGTGTGTTGTTAGTCAGGTGCTTGTAGGATCATGTTGCTAAGTACAAACCAATATTAGGTTATAATGAGTCATGGAACACATGACTATACAATGTAATCCCTTATTTTGTAGGCCAAAGTGTTTACTCATATGTAATCTCTCTATTAGAAGATTCAAGGAAGGGTGTGTTGCTGAATTCAGAAAGTATAGAATTTTTTCTAAGGAAAATTCATTAAGTATCTAAAAGTTATCTAGTGTCAACTAACTTCACCTATGGGGGGGGGGGGGAATAGGTGATTTGCAGTCTTTTGTGGAATTTAAAATAACCTTCACAAGAAAACAACCACAACACAGAAAAGCACAAAAGCAATTATAGTGGTTCCTCGATTTGGGTACGTCCACTCTCCCCCTTCGACATATCTCCCAACAAGGGACGACTCAGTCACTTCACCAAATGGATTGAAATCCAATCCTCAAACTATGGAAGAAACCCTTTCACCCAAAGAAGTCACTACTCCTCCACCACGGGTTGCACCCAACCCTTACAACGAGGAATCACTATTCCATTACAACAACACGAAAATTAGAATGTATAAAAAATACAAACTTCAAGTATGGAGAACCCGATATCCCTCTTTGTTCGTTGAAGCGTTCTTGATGAAGACGAAGAGTCCATGACCGGAGCACTCTCTTGGAGAGGATCTTCCCGAGACCGGCGGAGACAAATGATTGTGGCGGCGATGCTTTGTAGATCCAAACTTCTTGACGAGTCAAGCAAGGTCTTCCAACGATCTCAATCGGATCGGTCGTCTCAATCGATTTGGAAAGAAGATCTAACTTCATTAAACAAATCAAGAGACAAGGGATCTCGAGAGAGAAGCGTGAGATGCACTACTTGGCCTTAGTCCTGTCGACGAGCAATCAAAGAAGGTCTCAGATCGGCGGCGGCGACAACTTTGCGAGTGGCGACGGCGATGGAAGATGATTCGCGATCCGCTAGGTTACGCTCGGCGCCCGTATGCCTTTTTCGTTTTCTCTGTTTGATACCTTCGTAACTTCAAAATAGGTGAGTATATATACTGTAGATCAACCCTACAAGACCGTTGTGGGCCCCACAAGAAGAAACCCTAAGCCCAGTCTAATCAGCGCCTGTTATCTTGGTTCGGTCCAGCGAGCAGATAAAAATCGCCTAAGGCAAATTCGGCGGGAATCATTGGTGATTCCCGTCGAAGTCGGCGGGAATCACTCATGATTCTCGTCGAATTATCCTTAGTAGAGTTTCAGTTGAAAAGCTTGCCATCCGGAGGAAATCGGCGAGAATCAAGACCATTCTTGACAAATCGGCGAGAATGCAAAGTCATTCTCGACGATTCGGCGAGAATCAGTTAATGATTCTCGTCGATTCTGACTTAGCAGAATTCTTTAAGGCGAACTGTCAGCGGATGAAGTTGGCGGGAATCGGCGAGTGATTCTCGACGATTCGGCGGGAATTCCCGTCGAATCGGTGAGAATCACTTAGTGATTCCCGTCGATTCTGACTTAGCTGATTTTTCTACTTTCTTCCCATGACTTTATCTTTGACCCATCCTTGCTCCTCCTCTGCTCTTGAATTATCTCAACCCTGTACTTGAAAATAAGTACACTCCAATAGAGAGAGCACACATGAGTCAACACACTGATCTGCTCAACGAGGGATTATGTTGCGCAGACCCGTTTATATTAACCCATTGCACCCTGAAATTGGTGTGTACTTAGCATAGAATAGCTGCAAGCACAATCTTGAAGAAATATCATCAAATACATTGTCAATTCACCTTAGCTGGTTCAGGGACTTCTTCAAATCAGGTACATTGTTGATACAATACCCAACAGTATCATAGAGTAGACTCGTCAAATTCGTTGAGGTTATCTGTTGATACTCATCGAATTCGTCGGATATACCTACTGATACTCGTCGAATTCGTAGGAATTAACTCTGTGAATTTTTCCTGCATCCTTGAGAATTGGCCATGTAGAATTTGTCGTATATCACCTTGCATACTCGTCAAATTTGTTGAAGTTATCATTCGATACCCGTCGAATTCGGTGAAGTTATCATTCGATACTCGTCAAATTCGTCAGGTATGTTGGTCAATATTCGTCGAATTCGCTGAGTCTCTCTAGGAATGCGCTGAGCTCTTTGATAGATCTTTTTTGATTCGTCTAATTCCTTTTCATCGTATTTCTAAGCAGTTCGATGAGTATACCTTTATATACTCGACGATACTCGATGAAAATGACTTAGGGTTTATTTTTTGAATTTATGTTCTGCCCATCCCATCAGCCATGAACAGTAACATGTGGATTTCTCGGTATGGAAGGAAATTCTAGCCGTTAGAGAAGGGGAGTTCCTATAAATACCTAGGGTGATTTTCTTTCAACCCTAATCATGTTATTCATTCAAATCGAGAATTTTTCAAGAACTCCTGTAGGCGAACTCAAGACAGTTTTCACGTCTTTCTCTTGGATGTTAACTAGATTCACGATTCTTTTTCAACAAGAGTGTCGACTAGATCTCAGATCAATAAAAGTCCAAGTACTCCTCAGATCTAGTTGATCCCGATTGTTCAGATCAAGACTTCAAGGATTTTAAGTTCTATTTTTCCTCAATGCTTTCAAGTTCTACTTTTTAGAGGAAAGGAAGATTGAATATATCAAATCTGAAGAAGATTATTCTTAATCTATTGTTGTATAAATCTTTTTAAACTATTGTAGGAGGTCTTGCCTCCAAGTTGTAGATCCTTGTTTATAGGATCGAGTTTGTAGTAGAGGTTGTTCTTCGAGTGGTAGAAGAGTTGTCTCCGAGTTTGTAGGAGTTGAGGCTCTTAGTTGTAAGATTGCTTATAATCTGAGATAAAGGTGAAGTAGTCAAATTTAGCTCTTCGTGGTAGATAGGCGAGGTGGGACCATGTACATACCCAACTCGGGGAACCACTATAAATTCTTTGTGTCTCTGTTTGCTTGTTTTTTGCTAATTTTTTTATTCTGATAAAAGACACAGAACTCACTTATTCACCCCACTCTAGGTGATTTAGGTATACAACTAGATACTTTCATTTCGTATCAGAGGGAGGTTGTTTATTAAAAGGTTAACACCTTGAACAAGATCTCTAATCTAGTTATCAAGAGATACCGCTAAGCTGAAATGGACAGAAGCAAGGGTATGTCTTCGATGAAGTTTCCAGTGTGCACAAAGGAGAACTTCCTCATATGGAAGGGGAGAGAGTCAGATTCAACATGGAAGCTGCTGATCCCCACATTTTTTATATTGTTGAAGAAGGCCCTCATGTTCCTACTCAAGCTTCTGCCTTGAATACTAACGTCCACGTTCCTAAGAAAATGATGGATTTGAACAAGGATGAAATTGCTCTAGTCTCCTTAGATAAGAAGGCAAAGAACATCATAGCCAATGCAGTGGATGACTCAATACTGCAAAATCTATTTCACTACAAATCTGTTTAGGAGACATGGGACTGTCTCGTAGTCCTCATTGAAGGAACTGAAGAAGTTAGAGATGATCGAAGATCTCTACTAAATCAAGAGTACGAGGCATTCAAACAAGGCTCTAACGATACAACTGCAGACAACTTTGAAAAGTTTTTCAAGATTGTCAATGACCTCAGAAACTATGGTCGTACATTCACTAATATTGAGCTCAACAATAAATTCCTAAGATCCCTGACAAAAGGCTGGGACACTAAGGTGGTGGCCATTAGGGAATTTAGAAAGCTCCCTGAGATTGATCCTCAAAACTTATTCAGAAAGCTCCTTTCCTATGAACTACAAATGAACACAAGGAAGAAAGAGGACAAGACTTCAAGCAAAGAGATTCTATAGCACTGAAGGCCGAAGGGGAAAAGAAACTTAAAGTTGTGTCACCTATAAGGACACAAGCTTATGAAGTTCAAGAGGACTTTGAGACAAGCACATCAAGCTTAGAAATGTCTGATGGAGAGTTCTCTCTACTCTCCAAGCAATTCAAGAGGATGCTCAACAAAAGGAGACAAATGAAAAATTAGTTCTCCTCCTACAACTTCAGAAGATCACATCAGGATGGTGATCGGTCAAACAAAAGCTTCAACGACAGGTATAAGTCGAAACTGAACAAACATATTTCTACTGATGTTGTGTACTACTATTACAATAAGCCATGACACATGATTGTCGACTGCCCCTACAAGAATAAAGAGGGATGGAAGGAAGAAAATAAATCCTTTCGAAGCAAGAAGAAAGAGGAAAAGAGTTTCATAGCGAATAAGCTAAGAACCTTTAGCGACAGTGACTCAAGTGAGTCAAGTTCTGATGAAGAAGCCTATTTTTGGCTAATGACACACACCGATGAGAATGAAGGAGAATTAGGGTACAAAAGGAAAGGTAAACTCTCACACTCTTCTCTCTGAGCCAGAAGCCGACTCAGATGGCCATGATGGCTACTCCTCTGAAGAGGATGATTCTGATTTAATGGCTCAGTATCAAGTTCTATTTAAGTCCTTTGACAAATGCTGAAAGCTAGTCAAAGTGCAATCAAAAGAGATTGTTTCTCTCAAGGAAGTGGAATCAAATCTAAGGGAGGAAATTGAAAATTGACTCCTCTTAGAGACGAAGTCCAATCCTTGAAGGAGGAATTAAAGGACTCGACTGAGCTATTGACTCAGAAGGAGATATTCCTTAATGAATTAGAAGAGAAGTTAGCGGTTGAAAGGAAGCTGGTAGAAAGCTTCTAGAAGCCAAAGACCGTGCTTCCCCTTATTTATGGTTTCTCAGCCTCAAAGAATTATATTAGTGTGGGACATAAAGCTGCTAAGGGTCAGGGTAAGGCTGTTCAAAGTCAAACCACTTTCAAAAAGGTAGTCTTCCCGACTATCAAGTATGACTTTGAATCGTCTTATGCTCATTATGTCAGGCCAACATACGTGGAACCTATCAAAAGGAGCAAAGGATGGGCCCGCTCTAGGGATTTTTGGAGAAAGTGTGTTCAAGGCACCTTATAAAGAAATCACCCTTAACAATTATGATCCATACGTTCATGGACCAAGTGGCAAGAAAGCTCCGAAAGCCAAAACTGTTGTTCCCAAGTCTAAGGTGACAATGAAGCCTTGTCTATGTTGTACTCATGAGGCTTCCTCCTCCTAAGTCGGCTGCCCCTGCAGATCTCCCATTTAAAAGGTAAAGTTGGAGAACAAGAGACGGTACAATAGGTTTGACTGTTGGTGTTGTGGCAAAATTGGTCACTTTGCCGTGGATTGTTGGTTTTATCCTGTCAAATATGAAAATCCACGAGTTAACATTGCAATAATGACCACTCACAATGTTAATGCTTCCAGTGGTAGTCAGCTAACATGGAACCAAGGACCCAAATCTGTTTGAGTTCCTAAGGAAAAATGATTCATGAATGCAGGTATGTCCAAAGGCCAACAAAAATCCTATCTAGTATTTGGACAGTGGTTGTTCTCTGCACATGACTGGGACTAGAAGCCTATTGCAAGAATATACCCCAGTCGAAGAAAGTCCAAAAGTCATCTTTGGAGGGTCTTACTAGGGAATCACTAAAGGCTACGGTATGATTACCAACATTATAGTCTCCTTCATAGATGTGGCTTATGTTAAAGGATTACAGCATAATCTCATAAGCATAAGTCAATTATGTGATAAAGGCTATATCGTTGAGTTCTACAAGGCCAAGTGTCTGATAAAATCATCTAAAAATTTGGAGACAGTCTTAACAGACACTCGGAGTAGGAATATTTTCTGTTTAAATTTTCTTTGTTTAGACACTTCTACACTAGTGTGCTTTTTAGCAAAAGATAGTGCGTCTCTCTGTGATCAATATCACAAGAGATTAGTACATATAAATTTCAAAACTATAAGTATGTTATTTTCTCACAACCTAGTACGTGATGCTCCCAACATTAAGTGCCGTAGAGAGAGTCCATATTATGCATGTCAAATGGGTAAGTAAATAAGGGCTACCTTCAAGGGCATTGTTGAAACATATTCCTCTCGTTGTTTATATCTACTTCATATGGACTTTTTTGGTCCTATGTCAGTTCACAGTTTAGGAGGTAAAGTATATATATTAGTCATTGTTGATGACTACTCTCATTTTACTTGGGTGTTCTTTTTGAAACACAAGTCAGACACCTTCGAGGCTCTCACTAATTTTTTTTGGCAAATTCAAAATGAATTAAACCACTCATTGGTCAAAATCAGAAGTGATTACGGAATAGAATCTGAGTCTGGGGTCATGACCGAATTCTGTAGAAGTCAAGGTATCTTTCATGAGTTTTCCTCTCCGTGTACTCCACAATAAAATGGAGTTGCCGAGAGAAGGAATAGAACCCTCATTGAAGCATATATGATAATGTTGAATGATTCTTCACTACCATAGTACTTCTGGGATGAAGCGGTCAACACAGCATACCACCTGCAAAATAGATCATTAATCAACAAAAGCCATCGTAAGACGCCTTATGAACTATTGAAGGGCAGAAAACCGACTGTGTCATAGTAAGGCATATAAATGAGAAGTATTATTGTAAGCAAGTGCTTCGTAATTAATAATGAGAAGTATTATTGTACGAATTTTAGTGATAAATGTTTTTAAGGTATTTTCATAGGTTATAGTAGGCATAGTAAGGTATATAGGATTTTCCATAATAAAACCGTGGTTGTAGAAGAGTTAATAAATAATGTATTTGATGAGACAAGTATGCTTCATAGCAGCTGTTGGGTCCATTGCCCACATTGTCCTGGATTTGAGTGAATTCAATATTATCAATGATATACACATGTCTGTAGATGATTATGATAGGTCAGGTAGCCTAAGTGGCTATGTCAGGTAAACACTTATCTAAGGTGTGGGATGACAGAAAACTGTCTAAGTCCACAAGTGTTGAGTGAAGATCAGTCACTCAATGCTAGATGGATTATAACGCTGAGTGAAGCCTATACAGTCAAAGCCAAGGTAGTGGCAAGCTGAGAAAATGGACAAGTCCATAGGCATTGAGTGAAGTCAACTCACTCAATGCCATACAACAAAAGGCTGTGAGATAGGCTAAAGGAGTAAAAGCCTGAAGTTGGAATGAGCTAAATTATGGCTAAGTCCACAGACGTTGAGTGAAGTCAACTCACTCAACGTCATGGTATTAAATACAGAAAATTGGCTAAGACATAAAGCATTTAGTGAGGCGTGTTCACTCAATGCTCTCAATTCTTATATTGCTGAAGAAGCAGAAATTTGGTTAAGGCAAAAAGCGTTGAGTGGAGGTTACTAACTCAACGCTGTCAACGCCTAGTGTAGACAGAACTTCGTCTAAGGGGATTGGCATTGAGTGATGCTTACTCACTCAACGCCAAGCAGCTGAAAGCTGATAAAGCAAGATTGGCATTGAGTGGAGCTGAATCACTCAATGTCTAGAATCAGACTTAATATTCTAAGTAGTTTGGTGTTAAGTGAAGGGGACTCACTCGACGCCAAGAGACAGTGAATCTGTCTAAGTGTTTTGGCATTGAGTGATGCTTACTCACTCAACGCCTATTCTCTGATGCTCGATTTTGGCTAAGTCCACTGGTGCTGACGGCAGCAAAATTGACAAAGTAAACTAAGGTCAAATCAGATACGGGGAAGCTACAACACTACATGACAAAACATGCTGTGAAGCTACTGTACATCTTCTTCCATTAAAGCAAGGCGCAGTTGGAAGCTACAGGTGGGGCCCACCAATCTCTAAGAGCCGTTGATCGGCGAACTACAAAAGGAAGAGATAGGGCCAGGACAAAATAACTTTTAGGGCATATATTATTAAAAAAGAAGAGCAGCCATCTTCATCTTTCTCGCCATTGCTGCATGTGAAAAGCTTGAAGCTCTCCAGCAAGAAAAGTTCAATTAGCCGTGCAAGTCTCCATCTGCCATAGTAGATTCAAAATCTGTGCTAAGGAGACAGAAATCACTCAGTGAATTTCATCTCAGGGAAGTCAAATTTTTCCAAGGCAAATTGGTCGAGAAGCTTTCGTGGAAACTTACCGATTCATCGAAACAACACTTATTTCTTCGACGAAACTCAACGATATCTGACGAATTTATCTTCACTCCTGTGGGATTTCGACGAATTATACTATAGGTCAAAATTTTTGTATTGGATCCGAAGAGTCACTCGGTCTAAGGTACATGCCTATTTCTCTCACCTCAAAATATTAGGTATATATAGTACTATTCGAGGCAAATAGTTATCACTTCATCGATCTCGGGTTTTCTGGTCTTCCTCATTGCTCCTCAAGGCAATGGAAGTTTGCTCGTAGGGGGAGAGCTCGTCCGCACAGGCTTCACCTCGGCCACTAATGAGTTCTGTAATGTCATTCTGATGTTGGAATCGGTAGGGCCATCCTTCGTTCTAGAGCACGCGTGCAAGGTGTGGGACAATGATGTCTTGGAGTTATTTCACAATGCCAAGCACCACTGTGAAGACACTCTTATCAAAAGCCAAGTCCAAAAAGTTCCAGTTAAATTGAAGGCTTCCCTCCTCACAAGGTACCTGCGGCTTCTAGAGTGTGAAGAGGCCGACCAGTTAGAAGATCATGATTTCAAATGGGCTCAATTATTTTGTTGACTGCCAAGAGAAACAATTGTCATTAAGCGGAGAGGAATGAATGATGAAGGCAAACTTTTCTAGATATTATTGGAAAAGATCTTCTGTGCAAAGTTGGCTCCCATGACTACCTTTCCTCAGATATGTTCAAGCTTCTAGTCGCCATCATCTACAAAAAAAGAATTGACTAGGAGCAGTTTTGTTTGGAAGAATAAAGTACAGTCTGCGTGCACAAAACCTTAGAAGAATACTTAGTCTTTATTTGAATCATCTGGACAGAGACACTTTTGACATGACCTCTGGAGTCTCAATTCATCACTTGAAGAAAATTGATTCTTCTATCATCTCTAGGTGGGAGAGGAGAATCCCCAGAAGGGGTAGTCACCTGACTTTGGAAGAAGAAGAGAAAGAAGATGTTGTGGATGACAAAACACCCCATGAAGCTCCCGAGAGCTCGGGTACAAGAGTTGAGGAGGAGTTCACCTTCAGTCAGGCTCTTTAGGACATCCAAATACCTTTATCTTCTCCTCCGTCTTTCCCTCCCATGATATACACTCTAATGTCTGATGTAGTTCAGCATGATGAGATTCCTCCAGTGTCCTCAGTTATTGATGCTCTTATTTTTGTTTCAGTTGATCAGTCTTCTATAGTTCAGCATGTTGATAACATTTTGAGTCATGATGCTGCTGATGAGGATTTAGATGTTGCTGATGATGATGAAGATGAGCTTGCTAATCTCCTAGGTGGAGACTCTGCTGGTTATGTTGCTTTTACTGATAAGATTGTTGTTACTTATGAAGATATATTATCAGTAGTTGTAGCATCTGTTGCTGCCGTCTTTGAGCAGAGAGAAGAAGTTGAGAACCATAAAGTATTCCATCTTCTTTCCCCACTAAAGTAACTAGAGAATCTGATGTAGTTACTGAGGGGGAGTTACACCCATCTACTAAACTGATCTCAGAGCTGTCTCAACCTTCTATTAAAGAGAGTCAAAGAGAAATCAATAGGATGATCAGTGAACTGAATGTCGGACTGGCTCAAGCCTCAGGTCTTCCTGCTGAGCTCTCTACCGTTGTTGATATTTCAGATGAGAAGATTGGCAGTCTTTCTCTTAAATTGTTAGATCCTTCTGATTATTTTGTTCCAGCAGAGGTTCATATCCCAAGCAATGATATCCCTGATGCTTCAACTTCTAATAGTACAGTACTAAAATCTATTGAAGCCATGTTGGCAAAGTAACAAGCTCACTTTGACTCCTCGATCAAGCAATTTTTTGATAGGATCAAGAAAGTCAAATATGATGTTAATCATGGTATGGATGCTACAAAGATTCATATTTCCCAGCTTGAACGTAACATGGACTTTTGGCTTCTTCAAGGAGGAAAAGCTATAGATCATGCTAACAAAGCTACTGGTCTAACTCTTCTCGAGATACAGGCTATAAATGGCATGGTTGCTTCTCTGAATGAAGAAGTTAGAAAGAGGGAGGAGGCAATCAAGAATAAGGTGAATTCATTGGAAACCTCGATGATAGAATAATTCAAAGAAGCTAACTTTTACAGCTATGAAAACTTCCAGTGGCTTCATAGTTAAATTTTTGGGTTGAGTGACAATGCTCTAGGTACTGCTAATATGGCTCAACCTCCTCAAGATTACTCACAGTACTGGGTAGACACTCAAGTGTTTGCAAGAACTCCTCATGTTGATGTAGAGATAATTGAAGAACCAGCTCAGCCTGCTTACAAGAGAAGAAAGTTTGGAGAGGGCTCGTCTGGCAGGAGATATGGAGAGGGACCTTCCACTTGCAGGTCTGATCCTAACAGGGAACCACCGACTGAGGTTTGGAGTTTGATATCACAAAGCATCATTCTGGACACATTCATACTGGTTGATGTAGGTCATGAAGACAGATCAAAATACTACAGTAGTGATGAATGGCACAAGCATGAAATGTCAAATCTCAAAAGAAGACTACACTACAAGCAGTATAGTTATGATGAACCCGCAGCTCCTCCTACTCATTTAAGATATTAAATGAATCCCAAAGCTTATTTAGACAGGCAAAATGAGAAGAGCAAGGGCAAATGTTTCTAAATGCATTTTTTTTTGATGTTGGATTATGATAACTGTTTTCCTTGAAAAAATACTTTATATATATACATTAATGTTTTGTTGAGATAGTTTTGTTTTAATTTCCTGTTATGCTCTTTCCTTGATTTATTATCCTGTGTACAATTCACCTTAGTTTGTAGGGTTCTGAATTCATCAAATAGTGGGAGATTGTTGGGTATTGTATCCACAATAACCCTGATTTGAAGATGTGTCCTTTGAACTAAGATGAATTGAGATTGTATTTGATTGCGTGTTTTTAGTCACGTGCTGCAGGATCATGTTGCTAAGTACAAACCAATATCAGGTTACAATGAGCCATGGAACACAGGACTATATAATGTAATCCCTTATTATATAGGACAAAGTGTTGACTCATGTGTAATCTCTCTATTGGAATGTACTTCCATTTCAAGTGCATTAAAAGATTCAAGGAAGGGTGTGTTGTTGAATTCAAAAAGGATAGAATTTCCTCTAAGGAAAATTCATTGAGTATCGTAGAGTAGACTCGTCAAATTTGTTAAGGTTTGTTGATACTCGTCGAATTCGTCGGATATACCATGAGAATAGGCCAAGTAGAATTCCTCATATATCGTCTTGCATACTCATCGAATTTTTAGAAGTTATATTTCAATACTCATCAAATTCATCAGGTATGTTGGTCGATATTCGTTGAATTCGCCGAGTCTCTCTAGGAATGCGCTGAGCTCTCAGATAGATTTGTTTAGATTTGTATAAGTCCTTTTCGCCGTATTTCGAAGCAGTCCGACGTGTATACCTTTATATACTAGACGATACTCGATGAAAATAACTTAGGGTTTATTTTTCGAATTTATGTTCTACGCATCCCATCTGCCATGAACAGTAACACGTAGATTTCTTGGTATGGAAGGAACTTCTAGTCGTTAGAGAAGGGGATTTCCTATAAATACCTAGGGTGATTTTATTTCAACCCTAATTATGTTATTCATTCAATTCGAGAATTTTTCGAGAACTATTTTCATCAAACTCAAAATAGTTTTCTCATCTTTCTCTCAACTGACGTCTTGATTCATGATTCTTCTTCAATAAGAGTGTCAACTAGATCTCATATCACTAAAAGTCTAAGTACTCCTCAGATCTAGTTGATCTCGATTACTCAGATCAAGACTTTAAGGATTTCAAGTTCTCTTTTTCCTCATGGATTTCAAGTTCTGCTTTTCAGAGGAAAGGAAGACTGAAGATTTTAGATCTAAAGAAGATTATTCTTAATCTATTGTGCCATAACTCTTTTATACTATTATAGGATGTCTTGCCTCTTAGTTGTAGATCCTTGTTTATAGGATCGAGTTTGTAGGAGAGGTTATTTTTCGAGTAATAGGAGAGTTGTCTCCGAGTTTGCAGGAGTTGAGGCTCCGAGTTGTAAGATTGTTTATAATCTGAGATAAAAGTGAAGTAGCCGAATCTATCCCTTTGCGGTAGATAGGCGAGGAAGGACATTGGACGTACCCAACTAAGGGAACCATTATAAATTCTCTATGTTTCTGTGTTCTTATTATGTGCTGATTTTTTATTCTGCTAAAAGACGCACAACTCACATATTCACCACCTTCTAGGTGATTTTGGTATACAACTAGATAATTTCAAATATGTACAGAGATAATATGTATAAAAGGTGTTCATCAAGTTGTGAGAGAGAAGAGGCACAATGATAGTAAGGTATTTCTTCAAAGAAAGTGATATCAACCAACATACTATTTTCGGAGAAGAGGATCAAAGTACTGATACCCATTCTGAGTCAGACAGTATCCAACAAGATGGACTTAATAAAACGATAAAAAAGTTTGTCATGGCCAGAAGAAGCAGAGTGGACAAATGTCATACAACCAAAGACTCATAGAGGCAAGGGAAATTGGGTGACTCCTGGATACAAAATAGAGAACAGGGCCTTGCTATGAAAAGTCAAAGAGGGAATTAGATTTATGAGATAACAAGAGAGAAGAATGACATGACCCCAATATGATGGTGGTACATTCGTTTGTGTGAGAAGAGTGCGAGCAACATCCAGGAGAGGACAATTTTACGACCAATAACACCATTTTGTTGAGAAGTGTAAGGAGAACTGGTATGATGTTTAAGGCTATGATGCATGCAAAAATCCGAAAACTGAGAACTAAGGAACTCCTTGGCATTATCAGTACGAAGAATTTTAACAAATGCACCAAACTATATGCGTATCTCATTATAAAACATAGTGAACACAGAAAAGAGTTTAGAATGTTCTTTTAAAAGATATAACCAAGTACATCTTGAAAAATCATCAATAAAGCTAACAAAATACAGACTACCCATACCAACAGACTTAGTAGGAGAAGAACAACAAAAATTTGAGTGAACAAGATCAAAAGGACGAGATGAACTACGACCTTATCTTGTTGGATAAGAGGAGCGATGGTGTTTGCCAAGTTGGCTGGCTTCACAATTCAGAGAGGAATCCCCTTGAGGTAGATCTGGTAGGAGCTGGTAGATGAGACGAGGAGGAGGATGAACAAGGCGAAGATGTCATTGCATAAGAGAAGTAGAAGCTGAGAAAGCAGTGATATTTTCAAGGAAGAAGAGGCCATCATTTTCAGTCCCAATAACAATCGTATCCTTAGACTGAGGATTTTGAAAGGAACAAGAACTGGATGTAAAAGTAATAGT
The DNA here is from genome assembly GCA_039513925.1 of Platanthera zijinensis. Classification (NCBI taxonomy): domain Eukaryota; kingdom Viridiplantae; phylum Streptophyta; class Magnoliopsida; order Asparagales; family Orchidaceae; genus Platanthera; species Platanthera zijinensis. The sequence continues at coordinate 59,401,769 of CM077079.1, read as the reverse complement.
GCAGTTTAGTTGTTTGCAAAGGGCAGGAATAAAAAGTAAATTGCACGAAAAAAGGGAACCTAGAGAGTGTCCTCTAGCCGTAAATACGGAGTGACCTGGACGGTACCAATTCCACACAGAAGACGAAGTGCCATACTTAACAAAAACCGGAGGTGACCGGTTATGCTTGACAAAACAAGATAACATATGAGTATTACCAGTCATGTGACTAGTAGCTCCAGGATCAATAAACCACTTACCCCGAGAAACTATATTGGCACTTTCAGGGGAGGAGGCAAGGGATGTTGACTTTCTTATGGTGTCACCTCCCGAAGGATGAAGGTGATGATGTTTGACCTAGCAACGATCCACAAGATTTTATCTTACAACAATGAGAACAAAGATGACAAGATAGACCATGACCACCAGAGTGACCTCCACGACCACTAGAATTACTAAAATATGTCGGGTGAGCAACAACATCAAGATTGGGTGGGGAGGAAAGTAGTGGACACTATAACAGAGTAGTAATAGCAGCGATGCGATCAACAATAACATCAAGCGTGGGAGATTCAGCCCCTCCTAGAATTTTTTACCGAATCATATCATATGACTCTAGAAGACAGAGAAGGTAACACACAACCAGAAGTTCCAAGAAGTGTTTGTGTTTTTTAGCAAGATCAGCAGAGAAAGGACGATGCTGAAGAATTTTGTCACCAAAAGCTTGTACCTCTTAGTAAGTAGCAACATGATTCAAAGTGGGATGGGCAAATAGATTAGCTTACATTGTGTAAATGCGTGAAGTTTTAGCCCCCTTTGAATACAGAGCAGCAAGATGAGTCCAATCAACCTTAATCGTCTCATCATAGCAAATAACGAACATGCACTGATCAGAAAGACTATTCGCAAGCCATGTTTGAACCAAAGCCTCACTGGAATTCCAGTCATCAAAAGCAGCAGACCCTCGAACAGGAGGGTCATCAGTAAGCTGATGATGCTTGCGTTGAGAACGTAACAAGAACACAAAGGAAACACTATAATCTTGATAGTTTGAGCCAGTTAGCTTAGAAGAAATCCAAAGATTACTAAAAGGAGTGTTAATAGAGGTGGCAGTCTGAAGAGAGGGTGCGGGCAGAGTAGAAGAAGAGAGAGCTAGACTCTCCAAAGAAAAGGAAGATAGAAAGACTAGTCACACAACCTGTGGAAAGAAGACTGTGCGGACTGAAGAAAGATGACCGTGCAAACTGAGGAAAAAAAATCATGCGGTCAACACGGCAAAACCGAGCTAATAGTGGGAAAGAGGCCGCACCACAAAGACAAAAGACCCCGAAGTTGGCAAGAGGGGAACAGCCATAGAACGGTCTAAAAGCAAGTGAAGGGTAACAAGTAATAGAGCTCGTAGAAAGAAACGTGGATGGAGCAGAGACAAACGACATAGTAGGTGGTTAGAAAACTGAAGTCCATACAGACCACTGAAGAGCTCAATAGGAGGATAGAAAAGACAAGACCACAAGAATCGAGGTTCCTCTAATACCATGTGAAAACTTCTAAATAACAAAGTTTTATTGCTCCAAAAACTTAACTTTACAAGGGTGTGACCCCTTATTTATAGGGGAGAGGAGAGAAAGAGAATACAACAGATAATGTGAGACTAAATTACAATTGATGAGTGGTTATTTATACATGTTTTGGTCTATGTTTTAATATAATTTCTAATTCCAGGTTGTAATATTTTGTGCCAAAACTTAAATAAATTGTTTGTTTTTAGTTGTATTCTCCAATTAGTTTGGTTTTCATTTTTTAACTGCAACTTTAATCTACTATATTATGTTTTGTGGCAAGGTTCACGGTCCGACCGATTTGGACAGTCTGATCGGAGCTGAACCGTCATGTTATTTTAAAAACAAATATCGTATATAATAATCTATATATAATTACAATAATAATAATGATAATACTAATAATAATAATGTAAAAAAAGAGTTAATATAATAAATATAAATTAATTACAATCTACTTATAAATTATAATCTTAGTATAATATGTTAAGTATTATTTTTAAGTGTTATTATAATTATTCTACTAAGTAGTATTATTAATATCTAAGTATTATTATATAAGTAATATTATGTATATTATCTTTTAATAAAAAATGTTTATTACGAATGTATAATATTTTATATAAAGTAATATTTTAAGAAGGTTTATAATCATATTTTAAATAGTATAATATTGTAAGAATTATAGTATGATAAATCTGTATTGTATATATTATATTTAGAAAAGTAAGAAACTAAGCATCCAAGACCAACAAGCCAAGTGGATTGGAAGCTCTGCTGAGTTTCATGAGGTTGTGGGTTTAAATACACGCAACCCGCCAACCCGCTACCTATAACCCGCCAACTTGCTACCCAACATGCTATCTGCTAGCCGCCTTTATCAGCAGCCCTTATCCTGCCAGCTCAAAGTCAGCCACCCTTATCCAGCCAGCCAAATCAGATGCCAGCTCAACATCAGCCGCCACGTGTTCGCCTCTCCATTAGCCAGCCAGAGTCTAGCTTTTCCAAAAGCCGATTTTTAACTTTTCCAAAAGCACTTATTTTTTTCTCTATAAATAGATGGCCAAGGCAGAGGTTTAGAAAGTAAGTTGTAGAGTTCAACATAGTTCTATATAGTGTTTATGAGTAGATTTTGAGTGATATTTCCTAACCCTAGTTTGGGTTTCCTAGTGTGTAACACTTTTTTTAAGTAATAAAATATTATTTTTCAGTAATTCTTCATCTCTTATTGCCTATAACTTAGCTTTTATTTCTGTTGAGACAGGGTGTGTGTGTGTAATTACTTTTTTTTCTTTCTTTTTACTACCACCCCCATCCCGAATGAGAAGCTAAGAATTTTTTAGCGCTTGATTAAGATGGTTGGGGTGGATATTATTTCTGCACTTTTATAAGTCTTTTAATTTTTTTACTACCACCCTTATCCCTTTTGGAGGCCAAGAACTTTTTAGCACCAACCGAGATATTTTGGGAAGGATATTATTTCTGCACTTTATATTTTCTTTTACTTTTCTACTACCACCCCATCCCAATGAGAGGCTAAGAACTTTTTAGCACTCGATTGAGGTGAGCTTTGGGAAAGATATTATTTCTGCAATTTATAAACCTTATTTTCTTAATTAAAAACTTAATATTTACCAGGAAATTGATCATTCTCAGGTAATGAGAAACAATGCTTCATTCTCGAAAGAGATGAACGTAAGCCTCCCTGGTTGAACTTTCAAAAAATAGTAGAAAGTTAATAGAGAGGTTCATAATGTAAAGCGTGCATTAAGGTATTTTTGATTAGAAACGAAAGTTCAGTCGAAGTACGTAATCACAGGTGGATGTATCCTCGATAAAGGTGCACTCATAGTTCAGGAACCACCACGGTCAAGTTTAATTTAGGGAATTGTTAAAGGAAAACTCAATTTGGATATATGCAAACCAAAATTTTAAAATCTTGTCCTTTTTTCCTAGTGGTTTTTTTTCTGCGCAAACCAATTTGGATATATGTAAACTAAATTCATCGCCGCTCCCGCAACATCTCCCGACCTCTCTATCGTTGCCTTTCCCATCTCCGCTTTCGCCGCCTCTCTCGCCGCAACTCCCGCCGCATTTCCCAGCCTCTCTATCACTGTCTCTTCTATCGTCGGTAGGTTGTGAGGCTTTTGATGAGCTGTTCGACGTACAATAGCCAGACAATTTTGAAGGTGCGCATGCTGGTTCTTTGTTTTCATTGCCTCTCCCGTCGCGAGCATCAGTTTTTTTCGTTGATTTTGAAGGTACGTCGTCGCTTGTCTTCATTTTCATTTTGATTCTATTTTTGGATTCTTCAATACATATTTTCTTCTTTCATCTTCAACATATTGAGAAGCTAATTTTTTATTTTGGATTCTGTATATGGATTCTACATGTTGACTTTTTTATTCTTTGTTTTTTTTTTCGTACTGTAATTAGATAATGGTGCTGGATGATTGATTTCTAGTCCTTTATGTACTATTGTAGTTTATGAAGTGGGTGAAACATAAGCGTATTGTTTGCTGTAACAAATGAAATTGATTATTGTTGTTAATACTTTCATTTGTCTTACAAAAACTGCAGACAATTTTTTCAATTTCAAATTTCCTATTTTTGTTCCTAATTTCAGATACTGAAATCAAGCTTAGAAACTTCTAAAGATTTTCATTGTATACAGACATGTTTCACGGTTGACCTTTGAAATTTAAATTAATCAGATTTATGAATTTTGTAAATGTTGTTTGGTAATAAAAGTCTTTAAAATTTACATTGAAGTGGATGTGATAGTTACCATATATTAAATGTCATAAATTTGGTGTTCTTATGTTATAAATGTGTTATTTTGTCGAATTGTTGCTCTGGACTTCTCATGAAATTGTTTTTTTATCTAAAATATTTGATTATATAATTTGTAGTGTTGGTTTGTTGTTAACTATTTTGGTTTGTGATTAACAATTTGGTTTACACAGAGTATTTTTTTTAATATATGATTTGTCATTAACAATAGTTTACGTATATCAAAATTTGGTTTGCCTTTAAAAATCCCATTAATTAATAAAGAAAAGTAGAGTTTTTCTTGTTTAAAAATTATTTCCCAAAGTAAGTCAAAATTGAGGGCTCCCTACCTCATCTAATTTCAAAAACCCTAAGTATTACTTGTATTTGAACTTTTAAAATCACAAACTCTTTTTGAAAAAATAATAGTTTCAGTCCTTAAAATAGAGTACTCGATACAGATCCGTGGAAAAATATGATCTTGATATTTTAAAAAAATACTATACTATTACTCGATAGGTACACTTGCCTTAATTGAAGTATATAAGTAAGAAGAGATAGAATACCTAGAATGCCTAATTCCAACTTAATCTTTCAATTTAAAACTAAATCACATTTTACTTATCAAGTTTTTGGCGTCGTTTCCAGGGATCATTTTGTGTTGATATTTGAAATAAAAAGGAATTACTATTACTTTTATCTTGTTATCTTAGTTGTTAAAAAACACTGTTTTTATAAAAATAAACAAACCACAAATTCTCTGTTAATTACAAAACCTTTGTTTTTATAAAAACTCTTTTTTAATTAACAACACTTTTATTTTTGCCTTTTTTTCTCTCCAAAAACAAAAAAAAATTAATCTTCTAATTTTGTTTTATTTTATATAAAAAAAACCAAAAAAAAAAATAAAAAGTTAAGAAAACAACAAAAACATTTTTTTATATAATAGTTTTTTAGAGCATGACCCGACGTAACTCTCCTATTGATCCTAATCTTGACTTTGATCCTGAAATCGACCGCACCTATCACAGGAGCCTTCGATCTTGTGACCAAGACCAATCATTAATTCTTGAAGAGTCAATCGAAACCATGCACGTTGAAGCTATGACAGAACAAATTCCAGTCGCGGCCCCGCAAAGGACTATGTCTAATTATGCGCGACCAAACTTGTACGACACCGGGTCAAGTATAGCTCATCCCACGATTGTTAATAATAATTTTGAATCAAATCTAGCATAATCCAAATGATTCAAAACTCAGTACAAATCGATGGATTGTCATATGAAGATCCTAACACTCAGATGGGGATGAGGCTCTATTTATAGGCTTGAGTGTGCATTTAACCACTTCCCCATAATTTCTCCTATTGTGGAGATCATGGGTTTGACCGGTCAACCCACTCCCCATGATCTCCACCAGAATAGGAGAAATCATTAGGGCCTCCCATTCAATAACTACCGCCGCAGCCGCCGACCGCCGATGCCGGCCGCCGACCGCCGCCACCGACCCCCACCGTCACCCGCCGCCGGCCGTCGCTGTTGGCCAACTGCCGCTGCCGGCCGACCGCCGCCACTAACCACCGTCGCCGCTTGCAGGTTGGCCACTGTCCGATCACTACAGAGTATCCATCGCCGTCCGATCTATAGGTAACCACCCACCAAACCGCCAAGTTAGTGGGGGGCCCACCACAACCACCTCTTGGAGGATATAAAAGGAGACCCATGCCTCCTCATTTCTCACCTTTTCGCTCCCAGAGTCTTCTTCTTCCTCAAGCCAGAGCTCTGCCAAACTCCTCCCTTGGGTCATCTTCAAGCTGCCTACGAGCCAAGTCCCCAAGTGCGCGGAGAAGGGAAGAAGACGACCACCGCCAACGCTCAAGCACACCGGCCACCAAGTTAGCATCCAAAACTCCCTCGACGCAGCCTGTTGCCCGTTGCAAGTCAGAAATTATATCTCACCTCCAAGTTGTAACGAGGAGTGGCCTATCACCCTCGATTCTCCAAATATATTATAACCGCAACCTGATAGTGGATTTTGATCGGGACATATCCCGTCATGTGATTTTTTTACCTAATTGAGGGGTTTTCCCACGTTAAAGCCTCTTGTGTCAACTCTCTCTTTTCATTGACTGTGTGCACGCTCGACCATCTTGAGAGCTAAGACGATCCAGTTTATTCTGGTCTGACAGGGACGCCGAGATAGTCCGCAACAGTTTGGCACCGTCTGTGGGAACCACGATTCCCAACATCCTTCAGAAGCCAAGACCTCTCTCCTTGCAACATCCAAGCTCTACTTCAATGGTGAAAAGAAGCGCCCGTGCTGCTGAAGGATCTGTCCCCAGTGGATGCACTGAACCAGCACACACCCGCTCACTTGTGAGCGTACCGTTGGAGGGAGAAGCTATATTCGCACCTGTTACCATGCTCGAGAGAGGCGTGTTCGCTAGATGGAGGAGCAGTAGACCGAAATGCTCACTCTGCTCAGAAATTTAGTAGCACCCCCCGCTCCTACTCTGCCACCAGCACCAGCCATTCCCCCTCCTCTGCCAAATCATGGCTCAATGCAAGAAGTTCCATAAAGAGAAGAACAAACTCTCATAGGACAAGAAGAACTCGTTAGGCTGAGCGCCGTAGTGACAACCATCGACGTGACCCTACAAGGAATGTGGGGCAACATCTACTTCAAGAATACTTCCCTCTGAATACCACCCGCACTAACGTGATGTATATAATTCAGAATGATCCGGCATTCCACCGGCCAAGAATTCCTCAGCCATTCAAGCAAGCTGATTCACCGCCATCAGGAGAACTCTCTGCCTCAACTAGACATTGCATGCACAAGGAGTACGACATAGGGAAGGAATTCTCAAGTACAAGTAGCTCCCCCACACCCGCAACATTTCTCCAAGAGATGCATGATCACCACCTCGCCAATCTTCTTTATGAAGATAACTTTGTAAACATGATGGGTCCCGACACCTCAGCCACGAAGCAGGGACTAAGTGAACATCTACCAAACTACAACTCACCTGACTCTTGGGTAGGCCCGAGTCTAGAAGATGGCTTTGAAATCCATAGCTTCAGCAGAACCGCCCACCCACTGGCACACGTGGAGTGTTTTGAAGATATCATGCATGCTTGCAATGCTTCAGATCAACTCATGGTCCAGGCATTTCCGACAACACTAAAAGGGAAAGCTCGAGCTTGGTTTCATTCTCTGCAAGAAGAAAAGATAAATAGATACATTGAAATCGTAGCTCTCTTTATCAAAAGGTTCATGACAGTCAGAAAGCCCACACCTGAAAGTCCAAGCCCGTATAAAGTCCAGAAAAGGAAACTAAAGAACAGTGTGTACCTCATGCATAAGAGAATCTGCGAACAACACACAAGTACATACCAAGGGCGAGAGTTGTGTCAGTTTGTGGCGCTCAACTCCCCCAAGGCAAGATCTTCAGAGCAATTCTAACCACCTGGCATTGTGCAGGTCCTGGGCGCTCTCCCCTGGCTGAGGACATTTCTCAAAGTATTACAAGTATCACCGGGGTCATGGCCACATAACTGACGGGTGGAATCGGCTAAAGAAAGATGTTGGTACCCTAGTTTGGATTTGAGTTTAGTATGCTCTTTTAGTCTCTTGACCCAAGATTTATCTATGGTCAAAGGTTAGCTAATAGGTTAGATTCCCTTAGTTGTAGAATTGCTTATCCAGATGAAAATTTGGTTAAGTCGTTTTTGGTTCGACTATAGTCGAACGCCGCTCGACCATCGTCTATCGACTGGTCGACGATCGTCTATCAGTTGTTCGACGTTTGTCTGTCAGTAGATCGTCTATCTCTGAGTTAGTTCAACTCTTGTTAGCTCGACGTTCTGTGGTATCTGCCTCGTCGATCGTCGAACCCCGCTCGACTTCTTTTGACCAGACAGATCTATTGATAGTTCAACTATCTGCTTGGATAGTTCAACTATTTGATAGTTCGACTATCTGTTTGATAGGTCGACTATCTGCTGTGTTTGATAGTTCGACTATCTGTTTGATAGGTCGAATATCTACTTCTCTTGATAGTTCAACTATCTGCTTGGATGGTTCAACTATCTAATAGCTCGACTATCTGTTTGATAGGTCGACTATCTGTTTGTCTTTGATAGTTCGACTATCTGTTTGATAGGTCGACTATCTGTTTTATTTGATAGTTCGACTATCTGTTTTGCTTGATAGTTCGACTATCTGTCTTGATAGGTCGACTATCTGATAGCTCGACTATCTGTTCTGATAGGTCGACTATCTGCTATGGTAGTTCGACTATATTCTTTGATAGTTCGACTATCTGTGTCATTCGACTATCTGTTCTGATAGGTCGGCGATCTCTGTGCTTCGGTCGACGATCTCCGAGGGTCGTTCGACGTTCTGCTGTATGTCTTTAGTAATTTTATCCTCTTCTATTCTATGATTTATTTCATATTTATTTGGCATATTTTATAAAAGATTATTTCAGTAAATTTATGCTATCATTTCTAAGCAATACTTGCTTGCTTCTTTATGCATAAGTCAATCTTTATCTGACAAAGTGGTTTGTCTTATTAGTTGAAATATCTGTTTGCTTTATCTGCCAGGCTGTCCTTTATAGCCGTTAGACTCAGAAAGTCTTCTCTGGCCGTAAAGAGCTCTTTCCGATGTGACTTTTTCTAGCACTCTTTTATCAGATTGGATTTGCAGCTTATTAGAAAGCTTTATCTTTTTATAGGATATCTGTCTGCAAGATATATTTTGCTTTGTGCTATTTGCAGCCCAGTTTGCAGATTCCAGAAGAAGACAAAGTTCAAACTCAGATTAGAGCCGTTGCAAAGGCTCATATATAAAGAGCTTCTTTTTTGAAAGAATATACACACAGACATACAGATACAGATATACAATTTACAAGAAGTTTTACTCTCAGCAGCATAGAGATCTACAGCTCTCAGAAATTCACATTCAACTGAGAAGATCAAATCTCTTCAGTATTCTTCTTCCTCCTGAGTTCATCCTGCTAACAGGAAGACTTTCACTCAGACACTTTTAGAAGAAGAAGAAGAAGAAGAAAGGAAGCTGATTGAAGAAGAACACCTTTTCCAAATCAAGAGTCTTCTTCAAGCTTCTTATTCAGAACTTCAAGACAGTTCTTTGTCTCAAGTTCAGAAGAGCTCCTACACCCTGAAGCAAGACTCCTTCCTGGATATTCTCTAAGCCAGGGGGAGCCTTGATTCTTTAGAGCTTTCTAGCTCTGTGCAATCCACTAGCTTCTCTAATCTATTTTAACAATAGAGAAGAAAATTTAACTCTCTCAACCTCCTATACAAAGGGTTATTACTCCCTTCAAAAGTGAACCTTGGTGGCAGGGTACCTGATCAAAAACCTGTGTTGGATTTTGAGCTCCTGATCAAAAGCTCAAAGGGTCTACTTGATCTACCTGAAGCAGATCAGTTGGTGGCAGGGCACCTGAACAAAAACCTGTAGTGGATTCCTACCAGGGTGGTAGAAGAGTGGACGTACCTATTTAGAGGGAACCACTATAAAATTTCTTATGTCATCTGTGTTGCTTATTTAATTTATTGCACTGTGGCTATGAGTAGAAATAACTAGGATTGCTAGTTGCTGTGTTAGGACCCAAGCTTAACTGTAATTACAGTTAGCTCTCTCTTGTGCACTACACTTTGTGTTAGGCTCTAGGGTTATAAATATCTGTAAACTTATTCCGCAAATTAACTCTAAGGGAGTTGAGTAGGGTGTTATAATTTTTGAATACTCTATTCACCCCCCCTCTAGAGTTGTATCTATCCTCACCTTCAATTGGTATCAGAGGGAGGTTGACTGACTGTACAGGCTAACACCTGAGTCCCAAGATCCTGATAGGTACCAAGCTTATAGATATTCACTTCATGGCCCAGTCCAAGGATTACTCTAGCACCAGACCTCCAGCATGCAATTTAGCTAAGTTTAGCATCTGAAAGGCAAGAATAAGATTATATATGAACTCTATTGATGAAGACATTTTCTCTTCTATTTTGACAGGACCTCCAACACCTCCTACTGCAGCCACTGCTACAACATCTACAAATCTAAGTGCAGTGCCTCCTCCAGATTACAATGATGCCTACAAGAAGGTAAAGATAGCTGATGCCAAAGCTATGAACATTCTGACTCAGACTATGTCTAATGAAATTTTCCAGAAAGTGGTTGATTGTACCTCTGCAAAATCCATATGGGACTCACTGAACCAGATTGTAGCTGGTTCAGCTGATGAAAGGAAGGACAGAAGGTCTAACCTTATATCCCAGTATGAAAACTTCAAGAAAACTGAAGCTGAATCAGTTGAAGCCATGTACATACGGCTCAGCTCAATCATCAATGAGCTGAGAACTCTTGATAAGGAAATTACATTGACAGAGGTCAATGATAAGATGCTGATGTGCTTCCCCAGTACATGGGATCTTAGGATTTGGCCTATCAAGGAGGCCATAAGTACAACTGAAATCTCAACAGAAGCTCTCCTTGGCAAGCTCAAGTCTTTTGAGCAAGTGCTGAAGACCAGGGAAGCTGAGGCTGAAGCAAAGACTCTAACTCCAGCAAGAAAAGAGCAAACTCTTGCTCTCAAAGCTGCTGATGCTTCTGAAGGAAGCCAATCTAATGAGGAGCTGATGACACTCTTTGCCAAAAGGTTTCTCAAGATGGGAAGAAAAGACTTCAGAAAGAAATCTTCAATATATAAAGATAAACCAAGGTATGATAGATCTCCTGCTAAAGAAATAATTTGTTATGGTTGCAGGAAACCTGGACACATTCTACCAGAGTGTCAAGAGGAAAAGAGCAAAGAAAAGAGAAAGGAAAAAGACCATCACAAGAAACACTCCAAGTCCTCCTCCTACAAAAACAAGAAAAAGGAGAAAGGATTTGTTGCTGAGACCTGGAGTGATTCAGATGAGGAATCTTCCTCCTCAAGCTCCAGTGAGGATGAGGAAGAGAAGAAGGACAAGGAAATCTGCCTTATGGCAATTGATTCCTGTAGCAATCACTCAGCTGCAGAGAGTTCTGATGATGATGAAGAGATGCCTACAGAAGATCAGGTATTATCTTCATATGATTTTTCTTCTTCTGAATTTAAATCCCTTTGTTTAGATCTAATTAGTTCAGAAAAGGAAATTAAGGAACTTAGAAATAAGTTAGCTGAATCAGAATATATCTCCATTGAAAATGCTAGGTTAGAAGCAGAACTCACTAAATCTAGTGAAGAAATAAAGTTTCTTAAAAATGAACTAGCAAAGTCCAAGAGATTGGAAGAATCATTAAATGGTAGAAGCCTTAAGTTGCTAGAAATCACCAGCCTGACAAACACTAGGTCAGGCAATAATAAGCTAGGCTTAGGAGCTTCATCATGTGAACCCCCAATTATTCTTAAAAATCATCTTTCAACTCCAGTGAACTTTATTTCAGCTGATGGGATAAAGAACACTGAGCAAGTAAGACAAGTTAATCAAGCCTTAAATAAAGCTAAGAGAGAAAAGAGAAAACAAATGTTTAAGGAAATACAAAAAGCGTCGAACGCTGCTCGACGATCGCAGGCTCAGTGGTCGAACTAAGCTCGACGATCTGAACATCCATCGTCGAACGCCGATCGACGTTTTCAATATGAATTTAAAAATTACCACCAGAACCTTAGAAACTTTAATATGAATAGAAACCCTAGGTTTGTGGACCCATTAACTGCATGGAGCATCCCACCTAGGAGATCTTACCCCTTAGGTTATAAACCTCAACCTGCTTATTCCTTCATTTCAAGTTTTCATTATGTAAAGAATAATGGACCCAAGGTTACCTGGGTACACAATGTCTAATTGTCTATTCTGCAGGTGAAGACCTATCCATATACTAAAGACAAATGGTATTTGGATAGTGGCTGTTCCAAACACATGACAGGAAATAAAGAAAATCTGTCAAGATTCAAGGCCAAGCTTGGACCAAAGGTGATCTTTGGGGATTCTAGCTGTGGTCAAACAGAAGGATATGGTAGGATTACCATTGGAGCAGTAACTTTCAAGAGGGTTGCATATGTAACTGGACTGAAGCATAATCTTATCTCAGTAAGTCAGTTATGTGATGCAGGGTATCAGGTATCTTTCACTAACTCTCTCTGTAATATTACTTTAAATAGTAATGTTGTGTTAGTAGGTATTAGACAAGGTAATATTTATTTAGTAGATTTTAATTCAACCCATTCTGAAATCTGCTTATTTAATGAAGTAACAAATAATAACACCTTATGGCATAAAAGGCTTAGCCATGTTAACCTCAAGAACATATCTAGGTTATCTAAATACAACCTTGTTAGAGGTTTACCTTCTTGCCCCTACAAGAAGGAGCGCCTATGCAAGGCTTGTCAATTAGGCAAGCAAACCAAAAATTCCTTTAAATCTGTAAATAAAATTGATTCACCTAGAATCCTGTATCTATTACATTTGGACCTTTTTGGCCCAATAAATGTACAGAGTCTAGGAGGGAAGTATTACACTTTAGTAATTGTAGACGACTTCTCTAGGTTCATTGGGTGTACTTCTTGAGAACTAAGGCTGATAACTTCAAGGTTCTTACAGACTTTCTACTTTGTGTGCAGACTGAGTATTCTACTCATGTGGCCTTGATCAGAAGTGATCATGGTACTGAGTTTGAGTCTCTTCTCATGCAAGAATTCTGTGAGAAAGAATGTATCAAACATAGCTTCTCTGCTCCTAGAACTCCCCAACAAAATGGGGTAGTGGAAAGGAAAAATAGAACCCTGATTGAAGCTGCAGGAACACTGTTGGTAGATGCTAATATGCCTCTCTCCTATTGGGCAGAAGCTGTTAAAACAACTAATTATGTTCTGAACAGAAGTCTTATACACAAGCTTCAGTGTAAAACTCCTTATGAGTTGCTTAAAGGAAAGAAACCTAAAATAAATTATTTTAGAGTGTTTGGTTGTGTAGTATACATTCATAACAATAATAAAGAATACCTTAGAAATTTTGAAGCAAAAGCTTCAATGAGAATCTTTCTTGGATATTCCCAAGTAAGCAAAGCTTATAGGGTATTTAATAAATCAACTTCTAAAATTGAGGAATCTGTGCATGTGTCCTTTGATGAATCTCAGATGTTTTACAAGGAGAAGGAAACTTCTCCTTCCTCAAGTTCATTGCAGGTACCAGAAGTCAATAAAGATGTCACTCAAGAGATTCTCCATCTATCAACTCTTCACATCACTGATTCAGACAGTGATGAAGACTTTGTAGAAGTTGTTGCTGTACCACCAATAGTTGATCCAATTCCTCCTGAGGAATTAATCCCAACTGTTGCTGAAGATCACATCCCACCTGCTGATATTGTCACACTTAGAGATCATCCTACATCTCAAGTGATTGGAGACATATCAGCTGGTGTACAAACAAGACATTAATTAAGACAGGATGCGATGCATGCTTATTTCCTTTCACAGATTGAGCCTCTCACCATAAAAGATGCTGAGCTAGATCCCCACTGGATCATTGCTATGCAAGAGGAGCTCAATTAGTTTGAAAGATGTAAAGTATGGACTTTGGTTCCAAGACCTAAAGGCCAACTGATCATAGGCACCAAGTGGGTGTTTAGAAACAAGTTGGATGCAAATGGAATTATTGTAAGGAACAAAGCTAGGCTTGTAGCTCAGGGCTACAAACAGGAGGAAGGTATAGATTATGACCAAACCTTTGCTCCTGTTGCAAGGCTAGAGGCAATAAGGATCTTTCTAGCCTATGCAGCCTATATGAAGTTTAAGGTCTTTCAGATGGATGTCAAAAGTGCATTTCTAAATGGTGAGCTAAAGGAAGAGGTATTTGTTGAACAACCTCCTGGGTTTGTCTCTTCAACTCATCCCTCACATGTTTTCAAGTTGCAAAAAGCTCTTTATGGACTTAAACAAGCACCAAGAGCGTGGTATGAGACTCTAGCTAGTTTCCTGTTAGAGCACAACTTTGTTAGGGGAGTAGTTGATAGAACCCTTTTCGTCAAGCACCACAAGGACACAATCCTGTTAGTTCAAGTGTATATGGATGATATTATTTTTGGTTCCACTGATCCCAAACTGTACAAAAAGTTCTCTGACTTGATGCATTCTAAGTTTGAGATGAGTAGTATGGGTGAGCTGTCTTACTTTCTTGGTCTCCAAGTAAAGCAAGATGCTGATGGCATCTTCATCTCCAAATCCAAATATGCCAAGGAATTGGTAAAGAAGTTTGGGATGGCTGATGCTTCAGCAATGCATACACCTATGGCTACTAATGTAGTTATAGATTCTGATGATCAGGGTAAGCTAGTTGATCAAAAGAATTATAGGTCCATTGTTGGTTCCCTATTGTATTTGATGAGTATAAAAATATACAATTTTATTTCATATTAAATATACATATTTATAAATAAAAACCTTAGTTTTTATTATATAAAACTAACTATTTTTATTATATTATATTTTTCTGTTTTAAAATTAAATTCTAAGTTTTTTCTGAAATTTTGTATTTTTTTCTTAGGTCACGCCCCTAGGTCACGCCCGTGACCTAGGGCGTGACAGCACTTTTTAATCCCTTTTTTCTGCTGTTTTGCTGGACAGATAAATTTCGGGAATTCGATGGACACGCCTACCCGACACGCCCGTGCCAAAGGCGACACGCCCGTGACCCAACCAAGTTCTATCCAGAAGTCCAGCCAGCTGCCGCGCTGTCGCCACGCCCCGTGCCGCCTGTTGAAATTACATGCATGACACGCCCGTGACCCGTTTCGACACGCCCGTGACCAGTTCAAGTTTATCCAAATCTCCAGCTGGCTTGCCACCTGTCCCGACAGCCTGTATGTCACGCCCGTGACCCTGTCACGCCCTACCCGACACGCCCGTGTCAGGGGGCGTGTCACCTGAATTTTTTTTCTATAAATAGGCCGGCAGGGATTTGTAAATTCAATCGAACTCCAGCAGATTCCTTAAGAACTGTTAGGACTCCCCAGCTCTCTGACAAGGAACTGGTAGTAGCTTTCAAGTATTCTAAAGTTCTGTAAGTTGTAATTTTTCAGCTTTATTTTCAGCTTTTTAGAAAGTTGTAATATTTTCGGACTTTATAAAATAGGCTCTTTCAATTTCAATTCTGAGTACTTTACTGCTTTCTTTTATTTTATTTTCTTTATACTATCCCGAATGAAA
The DNA here is from genome assembly GCA_039513925.1 of Platanthera zijinensis. Lineage (NCBI taxonomy): Eukaryota > Viridiplantae > Streptophyta > Magnoliopsida > Asparagales > Orchidaceae > Platanthera > Platanthera zijinensis. The sequence continues at coordinate 59,386,232 of CM077079.1, read as the reverse complement.
GGCGAAGCTCTGCTTATGTCCTGGATTAAGATAGTATAAAACTGCTTTCAAATCTATTTTCAAAACCCTATTCTTTCATACTATTCCGAATAAAAGGCGAGGCGAAAGCCTAAGTCCTGAATTCAGATAGTGCGGAAGCGCTGCAAAATTTTACTACCCTGTCTCAACAACAAAGGTGAAGCGAAAGCTTAAATCCTGGATTGAGATAGATAGGTAGATATTATTTTCTGTACTTTATACCGCCCCCATCCTGAGAAGAGGCTAAGAACCCTTAGCACTTGGTCAAGATGAGCTCTGGGCTGGATACTATTTTCAACTATTTCAACTCTACTTTCTAGTTATTCTAACTAGGGTTTTCTTAATTGATCATATACCAGGTGACGAGACACTACGTTTACGTTAACCCGTTTAAACGCAAGCCTTCCCGGTCGTACTTTCGAGTCAGTGATGCTACCACAGGAACCCTCTCGTTAAGTTAGATAATTACGAAATAAAGTTGTTCTTTAATAGGCGAATTAATATCCGCTCAAAGTAATTCTGAAATCGAGGACTAAACTCTAAGTCCCTATCTTAATAAATCACGTATATAAATATTTTTCTATCTTTAGTTTTTAACATAAACCCAACTCCGTTCTTTCGATAAAATAATAGTCAGTTCTAAAAAGTAGAATAATTAACACCGATCCCAGGAAAAATACGACCTTGATATTTTCTACAAAAATACTATACTCCTTTGCGATAGGTACTCTTACCTTAATCCACAGGATATAAGTAAGTAAAAAAGAGATAGACTTATATACGTAAAAGATTATATAAAACCAAATCTATCTTCTTTAAAACAAACTTTACTTATCAAGCTTTTTGGCGCCGTTGCCGGGGATTAGTTTATTTGTGTTAATATTTGAAAATAAAAGAACGCTATTAATTTTATCTTTTCTTTTTCTTGTTATTTAAAAACCTTAGTTTTTATAAAAATAAAACAAAAATAAAATTCCCTGAATTTAAAACTTTGTTTTTATAAAACCTAATTTTTTATTAACAAGTTTATTAACCACTAACAAATTCTAACAGAAAAACCTAACCTACTAATTTAACGTATCTTATATAAAACTTGAAAAAAATAAAAAAATAGTTTATAATAAAAAACCTGCTTTTATTATAAAACTTCTTTTATAAAAAACTTGTTTTATATAAAATAAAAACAACCTATTTTTAGTTATTTCCGTTTTAAGTCTTTTTGTGTGTTTGTATTTGTGTGTTTTTGTAACTTAGTTTTTTTTTTACTTAGTTTTTTTTTTATTCAAAAGCCTTTTTTAGTGTATGACCCGCGAAACTCCATCTGATTTAACTCTTGGACTTGATCCTGAAATCGAACGCACCTTTCGCAGGCGCCTCCGATCTCTGAATCAAGAGCTCGTATTAAATCTGGAAGAGTCCGTAGGCACCGCACACGTTCAAGAAATGGCAGCAGAGCAACAACAAATGCCAGAGGTGGTCCCCCAAAGGACCATGTCTTATTATGCACGACCTAATTTAGATGACACCGGGTCTAGTATCGTTCGTCCACCAATTGCTAATAATAACTTCGAGATTAAATCGAGTATAATCCAAATGATTCAAAATTCTGTTCAATTCGATGGATTGCCCGACGAAGATCCAAATACGCACTTGTCAAACTTCTTAGAAATATGCGACACATTTAAGATAAATGGCGTCACTGATGATGCCATCCGTCTTCGCTTATTTCCTTTTTCCTTACGAACGAAAGCCAAACAGTGGCTAGGTTCTCTCCCCAGAGGATCTATCACCACTTGGGCTGAAATGACCGAAAAATTCCTAACAAAGTATTTTCCACCTGCAAAAACCGCACGTCTGCGTGCGGATATTTCTTCCTTTGTGCAAGGCGAGTCTGAGTCTCTTTATGAGACTTGGGAACGTTTTAAGGAATATCTACGTCGGTGTCCACATCACGCACTGCCAACTTGGCTCCAGGTACAAATATTTTATAATGGTTTGAATATTCAAACCAGACAAGCCATTGATGCTGCCGCTGGGGGCACGCTCAATAACAAAACCCCCGAGGCCGCTCAAACCCTCTTTGAGGAAATGGCCATGAACGCGTACCAGTGGAATGTGCCAAGGTCACACCCTAAACAAGCTGGAATATATGAGCTCGACACTTCTTCTACTTTAGCACTCCAAGTAGAAAACCTAACTAAACAATTGGCTGGAATATCTGCTTCCTCCGCCACTACTTGGAATCCGAATAATAATATAATTGAAGAAATCGATTATATGGGGAACTCTTATAGACCTTCCTATAATCCTAATATGAACTTAAATAATAATTCTTATAATCCAGGATATAGGAACCATCCTAATTTTTCGTGGAGCAACCCCAATAATGCTCAACGCCCTCCGATTGCAAATCCAAATGGATTTGCACCACAACCCCCACAACCACAAACACCACCACCACCACAGAACCAATTTAGGCCAACCCCGATAGAAGACATATTCACGAAATATGTCAGTATCAATGAGTCCAATATCCGGAACCTGACCGGATCAATTAAAAACTTAGAAACACAAATTGGACAAATATCAAAAATGCTATCGGAACGCCAACCTGGTAATTTGCCAGGAAATACGGAACCAAATCCGCGGGATACTGGTCATTCCAGTAACCCAAGTTGACAAGCCGTTCAACTACGAAGTGGCAGGGAGCTACCACCACCCGTTAGGGTAGAAAAAGAAGCTAAGGTTAGCCTTCCTACACCACTTCCCGTTACGACTCTGCCTCCTCAACCCCCGCGAATTTCTTCCACACATGTTGTTTTACCTTATCCATCTAAACTAAAAGATGAGCGAGAAGATGAACAATATAAAAATTTTCTAAAAATGCTAAAACAAATTCAAATCAATATACCTTTCTGCGAGGCAATTGTACAAATGCCTAAATACGCAAAATATTTAAAAGCGTTATTTTCAAATAAAAAGAAACTCGAAGATATTTCGAGAGTTTTTCTTAACGCCGAATGTTCAGCCGTTTTATTACATAAATTACCCCCAAAATTAAACGATCCGGGACGATTTTCTATCCCGTGTCTTTTCGGTAATCTATTAATAAAAGATGCGTTAGCAGATTTAGGTGCTAGCATAAATTTAATGCCCTACTCGCTCTTTCAAAAACTAGGATTAGGTAACCCCAGCCCAACTAAAATGAGCATCCAATTAGCAGATCGTTCTATTAAATATCCAGTAGGGATAGTAGAGGATGTTCTGGTCAAAATAGACAAGTTTATCTTCCCGGTAGACTTTGTTATTCTTAACATAGAGGAAGACGCCGATGTTCCCATAATTCTCGGTCGTCCTTTTCTCGCAACCTCTCGCGCGATAATAGACGTAAGTAACGGTAGACTTCTCTTACGAGTAGGAGATGACGAAGTTACTATCAATATAGATCCCTCTATGAAAAACTCTTTAATAAATGACGATTCCTGCTATCTTGCGGAAGCCTCTTTTGAGGAAAATGGTTTTCCCTATTCTGATTTATTTTCAATAACTGTAGAAGAATCGGACTTGGCAGACTTACCCATTTCACAAGAAATGCCTACCGATGACCCGTTAGAACCTTTTATATCTTTAACTTCTACAACTTTAAAAACTCCAACTTCATATGAAAAACCACCAACCCTCGAGCTGAAAACACTTCCTGCACATTTAAAATACGTTTTCCTTGAAGCCGAATCTAAACTCCCTGTTATCATTTCTGCCGAATTAAATGATAAGAAAACGTCAGAATTAATAGAAGTGTTAAAACAACATCGCCGTGCATTAGCATGGCAAATTTCTGATATCCAAGGACTCAACCCATCTTTTTGTACGCATAAAATATTTTTGGAAGATAACCCTCGTAAATCTATCCAGCCCCAACGACGTTTAAATCCTAATATGAAGGATGTCGTAAAAGCTGAAGTAATGAAATTATTAGACGCAGGAATTATCTATCCAATCTCAGATAGCACATGGGTTAGTCCCGTACAAGTCGTCCCTAAGAAGGGCGGTATAACGGTAGTGCCAAATGCTAATAATGAACTAATTCCAACACGTACTGTTACGGGTTGGAGGATGTGCATCGATTATCGAAAATTAAATGATGCCACCCGTAAAGATCACTTTCCACTACCGTTTATAGATCAAATATTAGAGCGACTCTCGGGTCACTCATATTATTGTTTTCTCGATGGTTATTCAGGGTATTTACAAATTCCTATAGCCCCTGAAGACCAAGAGAAAACTACGTTCACTTGCCCCTTTGGTACTTTCGCCTATAGGCGAATGCCATTCGGACTTTGTAATGCGCCAGCTACATTTCAAAGATGTATGCTAGCTATTTTTGGCAAGTTAGTAGAGGACGTTATGGAAGTATTTATGGATGACTTCTCCGTCTTTGGAGACTCATTCCATACGTGTTTAGATAACCTCGCTCGTGTTCTTCAACGCTGTGAAGACACGAATTTAGTGTTAAACTGGGAGAAATGCCATTTTATGGTCCGCGAAGGTTTAGTTCTCGGTCATAAAATTTCTTCCCAGGGAATCGAGGTAGATAAGGCCAAAATAGAAATAATTGAAAAACTTCCTCCTCCAACTAATGTAAAATCTATTCGAAGTTTCTTAGGCCATGCAGGTTTCTATAGACGGTTCATTCAAAATTTCTCTAAAATAACAAAACCGTTAACTCATTTATTAGAAAAAGAAGCCCCATTTATATTCGATAGTGAATGCTTAGTAGCATTCAATATTATTAAAGATAAACTTATCAACTCTCCTATTTTAGTAGCCCCAGACTGGTCCTTTCCTTTTGAGATTATGTGTGATGCGAGTGATTATGCGGTAGGAGCTGTCTTAGGACAACGAGTAGACAAATATTTTCATCCTATCTATTATGCAAGTAAAACTCTCACATCTACACAAACCAATTACACGACCACGGAAAAGGAGCTACTGGCGATTGTATTTGCATTTGATAAGTTTAGATCTTATATTACACTATCGAAAGTTATAGTTTTTACGGATCATTCTGCTTTAAAATATTTACTAACAAAGGCAGATGCCAAACCCCGTTTATTACGTTGGATTCTCTTATTACAATAATTTGATTTAGAGATCCGAGATAAGAAAGGCGCAGAGAATTTAGCAGCCGATCATCTTTCTCGACTAGAGAATGCTGCAACAGATACACTCGTGGAAGCCGACATCGAAGATAAATTCCCTGAAGAAAGTCTCCTCGCCCTCGAAAAGGTAACAAACTCTTCTACTCCTTGGTTCGCAGACTTGGCTAACTATTTAGTAGCCCGAGTCCTTCCAAAAGCTTTTTCATTTCAAGAAAAGAAGAAATTCTTTTCTGACTTGAAAAACTACTTTTGGGAAGACCCGTATTTATTCCGAGTCTGTGCCGACCAAGTAATTCGAAGATGTATTTCGAACGAGGAAGGACTAAAAATACTACGGCACTGCCACGAAGGACCAACCGGCGGACATTATCAATCCAACCGGACTGCACGTAAAGCCCTTGAAGCAGGTTTCTTTTGGCCTACTTTATTCAAGGATGCTCAAAAATTGGTAAGCGTTTGCAACCGCTGCCAACGGTCAGGTAACATTTCCCGTCGGGACGAAATGCCCCAAAACTTTTACTTAGAATGTGAAATTTTTGATCTGTGGGGCATAGATTTTGTAGGCCCTTTACCTCCTTCTTTTAAAAATCGTTATATCTTAGTAGCGGTCGATTACGTTTCACGATGGGCTGAAGCGCAAGCTTTACCCACCGCTGACTCGAGAGTCGTCGTTAAATTTCTGAAAACCTTATTTTCACGTTTTGGCACGCCTAGGGCAATAGTTAGCGACCGAGGTACTCACTTTTGTAACACCCAGATGGCTAAAGTGTTAGCCAAATATGGAGTTACTCATAAACTCGCTACCGCTTATCACCCCCAAACAAGCGGCCAAGTGGAGGTAGTCAATAGAGAACTAAAGCGCATATTAGAAAAAACTGTAGATACCAATCGAAAAGATTGGTCCCTCAAATTAGATGATGCACTTTGGGCCTACCGTACAGCATTCAAAACTGCGATCGGTTGTACACCTTATCGTTTAGTATATGGAAAGGCATGTCACCTACCTGTAGAATTAGAACATCGCGCATACTGGGCGCTGAAATTTCTTAACTTAGATACAAACTTAGCCGCCGAACAACGTAAATTTCAACTCAATGAACTTGAGGAATGGCGTGCAAACGCCTATGAAAATAATAAATTTTATAAAGAGCGATCTAAGTTTTATCATGATAGGAAAATTAAATTTCCAAAATCTTTTTCACCAGGTGATCTTGTCCTACTATATAACTCACGCCTTAAATTATTTCCAGGAAAATTAAAATCCCGATGGACCGGACCCTATACTGTTAAACAAACCTGGCCATATGGGACCGTTCTTATTTCTCACCCTGAACTAGGAACTTTCAAAGTAAACGGGCACCGTTTAAAACTATATTTTACTGGGGACCCTTTTCAAAAAGAACCTGAAACCCTAACACTACTCCATAACCTCGAAATATAAATTCCTTTGTATATTTCCATCTTTTATGCTTTTGTATATTCTGTACATATTTTTCACTTCATACATATGCCTAACATAAGTATGGGGGTGCTTTGTAGCTGCAAGTTATTTTCACTTTTATGATATGTCTTATATGTTTTCAATAAAAGTATTGTTTATTTTAGTACTCACCAAAACAATTCAAAAATTTCAAAACCATACTATGTAAATATATTCCAAAAATCGGAGTTGATCAAAAATGCAAATTATTCAATTTTCAAATTTACTACTCCTTCTCATAACTAGATAGATATAAATATCCGGAATAAATTTGTAAAATCTTATCTTGTAAATTTCATTACAATCAGAGTTATTATTTTAGCAAGCCTGCTTTCAATATCAAAAGAAATACATATATATACAATAGAAGCAAACATATTATGTTCACCAAACAATTGTAGACTGTAATTATCCTTACTCCATTCTTAACGAAATATAAGAAATACAAACTATTATAGTTGCTCTCAAAATTTTTTATCCAACTCTTGAATATTTATTTATTTTTTACTTGGCATGTTTTCTTACGCAAGCAAGTATCTAGGAGTATGTGCTCCTAGTAAAAGAAAAGATCTTATGTCAATGGGAATAAGATTTCATTCCGTACACATAGGCATCCAATAAATATGAAAAGATTATATGGAAAGGAGTATGTGCTCCTCTAAATATACATTGGATTCAATTAAAAACTCAAGTATGCTTTGTAAATTTTTGCCACTTCGGAATTACATTCCTTAGTAGTTATAACAACGCATAACTTAGATAAAAAGATGATAGAATACAAAAATCTATCACTTCTACAAAAACCTATTGTATAGGTAAAATTCCACCCTTCCAAAGTTGATATTCTATTTTTGTTTAAAATTTTGAGAGAGCATAAATAATAGAATGCATATTTCCAATATATCTCGTATAAAGATATAGTAATCATAAAGCCAATCTACCCTTGTTATATCTGATTTTAATATATGCTTACTATTTGTTTTCAAAAACTTTTATGGCTATAAATTCTAACTCTGGTTCCAATGATATGTACGATAACATTCAAAATCTTTATTCACCGGATGTTTATACCTGTTTTATCTGAAGAATTAAATTGATAGTAAATAGAAAATTTATTAACCTTGTAAAAATACTCAACTCTATTATTGCTCTGGAATAGCAAAATCTAAGTATGGGGGTATTTGATGAGTATAAAAATATACAATTTTATTTCATATTAAATATACATATTTATAAATAAAAACCTTAGTTTTTATTATATAAAACTAACTATTTTTATTATATTATATTTTTCTGTTTTAAAATTAAATTCTAAGTTTTTTCTGAAATTTTGTATTTTTTTCTTAGGTCACGCCCCTAGGTCACGCCCGTGACCTAGGGCGTGACAGCACTTTTTAATCCCTTTTTTCTGCTGTTTTGCTGGACAGATAAATTTCGGGAATTCGATGGACACGCCTACCCGACACGCCCGTGCCAAAGGCGACACGCCCGTGACCCAACCAAGTTCTATCCAGAAGTCCAGCCAGCTGCCGCGCTGTCGCCACGCCCCGTGCCGCCTGTTGAAATTACATGCATGACACGCCCGTGACCCGTTTCGACACGCCCGTGACCAGTTCAAGTTTATCCAAATCTCCAGCTGGCTTGCCACCTGTCCCGACAGCCTGTATGTCACGCCCGTGACCCTGTCACGCCCTACCCGACACGCCCGTGTCAGGGGGCGTGTCACCTGAATTTTTTTTCTATAAATAGGCCGGCAGGGATTTGTAAATTCAATCGAACTCCAGCAGATTCCTTAAGAACTGTTAGGACTCCCCAGCTCTCTGACAAGGAACTGGTAGTAGCTTTCAAGTATTCTAAAGTTCTGTAAGTTGTAATTTTTCAGCTTTATTTTCAGCTTTTTAGAAAGTTGTAATATTTTCGGACTTTATAAAATAGGCTCTTTCAATTTCAATTCTGAGTACTTTACTGCTTTCTTTTATTTTATTTTCTTTATACTATCCCGAATGAAAGGCGAAGCTCTGCTTATGTCCTGGATTAAGATAGTATAAAACTGCTTTCAAATCTATTTTCAAAACCCTATTCTTTCATACTATTCCGAATAAAAGGCGAGGCGAAAGCCTAAGTCCTGAATTCAGATAGTGCGGAAGCGCTGCAAAATTTTACTACCCTGTCTCAACAACAAAGGTGAAGCGAAAGCTTAAATCCTGGATTGAGATAGATAGGTAGATATTATTTTCTGTACTTTATACCGCCCCCATCCTGAGAAGAGGCTAAGAACCCTTAGCACTTGGTCAAGATGAGCTCTGGGCTGGATACTATTTTCAACTATTTCAACTCTACTTTCTAGTTATTCTAACTAGGGTTTTCTTAATTGATCATATACCAGGTGACGAGACACTACGTTTACGTTAACCCGTTTAAACGCAAGCCTTCCCGGTCGTACTTTCGAGTCAGTGATGCTACCACAGGAACCCTCTCGTTAAGTTAGATAATTACGAAATAAAGTTGTTCTTTAATAGGCGAATTAATATCCGCTCAAAGTAATTCTGAAATCGAGGACTAAACTCTAAGTCCCTATCTTAATAAATCACGTATATAAATATTTTTCTATCTTTAGTTTTTAACATAAACCCAACTCCGTTCTTTCGATAAAATAATAGTCAGTTCTAAAAAGTAGAATAATTAACACCGATCCCAGGAAAAATACGACCTTGATATTTTCTACAAAAATACTATACTCCTTTGCGATAGGTACTCTTACCTTAATCCACAGGATATAAGTAAGTAAAAAAGAGATAGACTTATATACGTAAAAGATTATATAAAACCAAATCTATCTTCTTTAAAACAAACTTTACTTATCAGTATTTAACTGCAAGTAGGCCAGATATAATGTTTGCTACATGCCTATGTGCTAGATTCCAGGTCAACCCCAAGGAATCTCATCTGATTCTTCTCAAGAGAATCTTGAGATACCTGAAGGGATGTCCAAATCTAGGACTATGGTACCCAGTTGAGTCAGAATTTGAGTTAATTGGATACTCTGATTCTGATTATGCTGGTTGTAGAGTTGACAGGAAAAGTACCTCAAGAACTTGTCAGTTCCTGGGAGAGAGATTGATCTCTTGGTTCTGTAAGAAGCAGGCTTCTGTCTCAACTTCAACTGCAGAGGCTGAATATATAGCAGCTGCTAGTTGTTGTTCACAGATCCTGTGGATTCAAAACTAGCTTTTGGATTATGGGTACACACACAGGAACACAAAAATCATGTGTGACAGTACCAGTACTATCTCCATTGCCCAAAATCCTGTGCACCACTCTAGAACCATGCACATTGAGATTAGACACCATTTCCTGAGAGATTGTGTGAAAAAGAACAAGATCAGCCTTGAGTTCATATCCACTGACCTTCAGAGAGATGATATTTTCACCAAGCCTTTAGATGAACAGAAGCATCTGTTCTTTTTGGTTCAACTAGGCATGATTAATGGAAAAGACTAAGTGTGACGTCTGCCTTTGTTGAAACCGGTTTGAAGATTGTCGAACGACGTTCGAAGATAGTCGATTGGATCAAGCCTATCGTCGACCTATGGTTGATGATGGCTTATCTGCTTGAAGATCGTCGACCGACGTTCGTAGATTGTCGAACAGGTCGAGCCTATCGTCGATCTATGGTTGACGACAGCTTGTTGTTTGTGAAGACAGAAATAGTCGAACGATTGATCGACTACTCTGCTTCAGGAACGATCGTCGAACGACCGTTCTGTACAACCCCATATTCGCTGGGTGGGACCCGGAGACACCACTGAGGGATTGGGCTAGGCTTAGGTTAGCCCTGGGTCAGCCCTAAGACATACTTATAGAGTTCTCGCCCTGAAGGGGCTCTCGCCCAAGGCAGATAGTCGAGCTCTCGGCAGGAGAGATCGTCGACCGCCCAAGGCAGATAGTCGAGCTCTCGGTGGGAGAGATCGTCGACCACGGAAGCTTCCGCCTTAGGGCAAGCTCCCGCCCAGGGGAGGCGAGAAGGCCCCAAGTAGGCCTTCAGCCGCGGTAGTTTCAAGACCGTGGAGGGCGCGAACCTCCCTGGCAAGGGGGTCTCGCCAAGGTTGGCCCGGGTGGGGGTCCAGCGAGAGCCTCCTCAACCAGGGTTCTCGCCAAGTGGGCCCACGTGGCGGGGCCCGGCGCTCATAAAGGGGATTATTTTACAATATAATATGTTATCCCGAGGTGAAATTACCCAAATGCCCTTTAAATGACAGTGGGATTTAGTTATTGGCAGACCCCTCAGGGGTATTTCAGTATTTTCAGGACAAAGGAAGACTATAAAAAGACCCATAAGGGCTCTTTGGAAGGCAAGCTGATCATTTTTCCTCTAGCCCTAGTGCCTTCTGAAGAGCTCCCAGCCCAGCATTTGGCTTTGGAGGGGGAGCTCTCAGAGATCTTCCGGGTGTGTGGTGGGACCTCCCAGCTGAGGCTTTGGGTCTGTGTTAGGGCCTTAGCAACCTGTCAGGGGTCGAGGTTTGAGAGAAGTAGGCATTGACTGCACTTTGGTTCGTGAACATTTGTTGAGGTCAATTTTGGCTTCAACAGTTCTGGTGCGGTGAGCGTGGAAGCAGTCGGTGCAAGAAAATCTTGAGTTAAGTCCCATGGCAGGAGGCGAGGGTGAAGGATCAGGCGCGGGAGGATCCCCCACCCGGGTGGACGAGGCGACGAGAAAAATGTTTGAGGACTTCAGGCGAGAAGTCATGCAGACGATCAACTTGGCCTTCTCGGCAAGGAACGAGTGGGAGACGCCGCAGGTTCCGGTGGAGGTGGTTCCGCTGCTAGGCGAGAACGCTCCAGGGCAGCGCCCCGGGAAGGAGGTCCCGGTGGAGGCAGGCGAGAGGGACGTGGCCGCGCGGGAGCTTTTCCCAGGCCAGCGTCTCGAGAAGGGGCTTCCGGCGGATCTGGGCGAGAAGGAGGCGACGGTGCGGGAGCTCTTCCCTGGGAAGGGTCTCGCGGATCGGTCCAGCCAACCGAGGTCGCGAGACGTGCCTTCTCGCCAGGCAGGGGGCGAGACCCCCTTTAGTGAGCTCATTGTCTCGGCTCCAGTGCCGGAGGGGTTCCGGGAGCCAGACATGACCTACTACACCGGGAAGGATGACCCGGTCCAGCACGTGCAATGGTTCGAGGACGTGGTGTCCATCAGGCAAATGTCGGATGCCTTCAAGTGTAGGCTCTTTGCCATCACTCTGAAAGAAAAGGCCAGGGACTGGTTCCACCAGTTGCCGGCAAGTTCCATCTACAGCTTTGAGGATCTGCGGAGGGGTTTCCTGTTGAGATTCTCAACTTCGAAGAAAAGGAAGAAGGAGGCTGAGTGCCTGTTTGCAGTGAGGCAGGGGCCGGAGGAGACATTGGGTCGCTATGTCGACCGGTTCCAAGAGGAGGTTCTCCTGGTCCAGGAGGTCCCGGGGTATGCGCTGATGCTAGCCTTCACCCTGGGGCTGAGGCCAGGGTTCTTTAGCATGGAGTTGAAGAGAGTGCCCCCTCTCTCTTTTGAGGAGCTCATGGAGAGGGCGGCAAAGGAGATAGACTTTGAGAGGGCAAACCCTGCGTTTGCAAGAAAGCTGGCCAGGCTGGCCGAGGACGACGTGAAGGAGCCGGTGGCGGGAAGGCAGAGAGAGCAGAGAGAGCAGAGGGAGCAGAGGGAGCCGAGGGAAGATCGGAGAAGAGAAGAGCCCCGAGGGCAGGGGCAACAGCATGGGGGGGCCAGGGAGCCAAACAACCGACTGGGTTGGAGGCCTCAGGAGGGTCGCCCCCAGGGCCAGGGAGGACTTCAGGGAAGAGATAACTTCCGGGAGCCCAGAAGGCTGGAGCAGGGAGGATGGCGACAAGGACCAAGGGGTCATTTCCCACCGCCGCAGGAGGCTATGGAGGTGGGAAGGGGAAGAGGAAGAAGATTTCGGGGAGCCGGAAGAAGGGGAGGAGGAGAAGGAAGAGGGGGCAGGGTGGCGTTGCCTTATTGTGACTTCCATCAGGAGGAAGGTCACGCAACGGCCACCTGCCCAGAGTTTCTGGAGATTAGAGGGGCCAGAGTGGCCGGAAGGCAAGATCCGCCTGCAAGGATCGTCGAAGTACAGCGGGAAGAGGTGGAGGACAGATGTGAAGACAGGATTGACGTGGGGACCCGAGGAGGGATTGGAGTGATCCACGGGGGAGTGGGGATCGAGGCAACCCGCAAGGGGAGCCTTCAAACCATGTTCCGCCGAGGGGTCGCCTCGACCTCCCAGGCTCCACCCCCAGAGGAGAAGATCACTTTCTCATCCGCGGATATGCCAGACTACGAGGACCCGTTCTGCGACGCGCTTGTGATCCAGACAGCGGTAGAAAACTACACCGTCTCCCGGATACTGGTGGATAATGGGAGCTCGGTGAATGTGATCTTCAAGAAGGCCTTCGATGAGATGAGAGTGGAAGGAAAAAGGGTCCTGGCTTCTGATGGACCGCTTTTTGGCTTCTCCGGAGAAAGGAAAGAAGTGGAAGGGGGAGTGGGCTTGCATGTGAGGCTTGGGGGCGTCTCACGGAACTGTCGGTTCGTGATCGTGGACGCCCCGAGTAGTTACAATGCCATCTTCGGACGTCCCCTCATCAGCGCCTTTCGCTGTGTACCCTCCTCGTACCACCAATGCCTCAAGTTCAACAATGGAGGGGTACAGGTTAGGATCAGGGGGGATCCGAAGATGGCAAGGCAGTGCTATGTGACGGCGGTTAACACCGTGTCATGGATGGAGGAGGCAGAGGAGTTGGAGAGGGAGATGGCCGAGCAGGAAGGAGTTGGGAAAGGGGGATGAGCCTGGGAGAGGCGATGGAGGTTGCTGAGGAGATAGCGGAGGCGGAGGAGTCGGGGAAGATCAGCCCAGAAGAGGCGAGAGGAGTAGTGGATGAAGAAGAGCAGAGGCAGGAGGAGAGCCTGGAGGAGGCGATGGAAGTTGATGAGGTTGGGGGAGAAGAGCTCGAGTTTGAGCGGGAAGAGGCAAGGGTAAGTTGGGAGCGGTCGGGGCTGGAGCCGGCCGAAGAGGTGGTGGAGATGGAGGTGCTTACAAGAGCGGGGGAGGTGCAAAGGATTCGGATCAACGGAGGCTTGAGCCTTGAGGATCAGGAGCGGATGCGAGCCTGCATCCAGGGCAACGTTGACATCTTCGCTTGGAGCGCGGCAGACATGCCGGGCATCGACGCGGACGTGGCCTGTCACCGCTTGAACCTGGATTCCAGAGCCCACCCCATACGTCAAAAGATGAGGGCCATCGCCACCAAGCTAGAAGCCCCCATCCGAGAGGAGGTCCAAAAGCTCCTCGACGCAGGCTTCATCTCAGAGATCCAGTATCCAGGCTGGATCTCCAACGTGGTAATGGTAAAGAAGGGAGGAGGAAAATGGCGCATGTGTATCGATTTTTCCTTATTAAATAAATCATGCCCCAAGGATTGTTACCCCTTACCTCGAATCGACGCGCTGGTTGACTCAGCCGTCGGTTTTTCTCTTATGAGTTTTTTAGATGCATTTTCAGGTTACCACCAGATCCGGATGCACCCTCCTGATGTCAAGGATGTTTCCTTCATCACAAGAGAGGGATGCTTCAGCTATAAGATGATGCCCTTCGGATTAAAGAATGCAGGGGCAACATACCAACGCATGATGGATCGAGTCTTTCGAGATCAAAGGGGAAGGAACCTGGAGGTCTATGTGGATGACCTCATGGTCAAGAGCAAGTATGTTGATTCCCACTTGCGAGACTTGGAGGAGACGTTCGCCACCCTGCGGAAGTTCAAGATGAGGTTGAACCCCTTGAAGTGCGTCTTCGGGGCTAGTCGCGGCAAATTCCTCGGGCACCTCTTGACTCCCGCGGGGGTAGAACCCAACCCTGATAAGGTTAAGGCTATTCTAGACCTAGAATCGCCTCGTAACGCCAAGGAGATCCAGCGCTTGACCGGGAAGTTGGCCGGGTTAAGCAGGTTCCTCTCGCGGTCAGGGGATAGATGTTCCTCCTTCTTCAAAGTACTTCGTGGCAACCAAGCATTCGAATGGACGGCCGAGTGCGAAGAGGCTTTTCGGGGGCTGAAGAAGCAACTCTCCCAAGCTCCGTTACTTCAAAGCCCAAAGGAGGGGGAGGACCTAGCTTTGTATTTAGGAGTGGGAGGAGAGGCGGTGAGCTCCGTCTTGGTTAGGGAAGAGGGGAAGAAGCAATTACCCGTCTATTATGTCAGCCGAATCTTAAAAAAGGCAGAGCTCCGATACCCCATCCTGGAGAAGCTAGCATATGCTTTGGTCATCTCAGCTAGGAAGCTTCGCCCTTACTTTCAAGCACACTCGATTAGGGTGGTAACAGACCATCCCCTTCGCAAGGTCTTGGAAGGGGTGGAACATTCAGGAAGGTTGGCAAAGTGGTCCATCGAGCTAAGCGAGTTTGACATCTCTTTCGTCCCGAGGCTCTCTATCAAAGCCCAGGCCGTAGCGGATTTTCTGGCGGACTATGTTACCGAGGCGGAGGCCGAAGAACCAAAGCCGCAAGAAGCGTGGAAGATGGTGGTCGACGGGGCCTCAGGAAGGCACTCCCTGGGAGGAGGTGTGGTGTTGGTAAGTCCTCAGGGAGTTACCATAGAGCAAGCAGTGACCTTCCACTTCCCTGTAACCAATAACCAAGCGGAGTATGAGGCTGTGATAGCTGGCCTTCGCCTGGCAAAGGAGCTGGAAATCCAGAATGTGGAGGCCTTCACCGACTCAATGGTGGTAGCATCGCAGATCCGAGGCGAGTTCGAGGCCCGGGAGCCTACCCTCGCAAGATATCTATCAAAGGTAAGAACTATTATTGGAGGTTTCCGTTCTTTTTCTATTCAACATGTTCCCAGGGAGGAAAGCATGGCAGCTGATCGACTGGCGAAGTTCGGGCCTCGGGGAGGAGGTACCCTAACCGAACTATTCCGACCAGCCATTGAAGAGGGGGAGCTGATGGAGGTGAATCGGCGGTCCTCATGGATGGATCCATTGGTGACTTTCTTAACCACAGGAGAACTGTCGGAAGAAGTCAAGGATGCAAAAAGCTTCAGGCACAAGGCGGCTCATTACCTGATGCTGGAAGGGAGCTTGCATCGGAAGATGTTGTCGGGGCTCCTCGCGAGATGCGTAACCGAAGAGGAAGTCCCGAGGATCCTGGAAGAGGTGCATTCTGGAGAGTGCGGCAGCCATTCAGGGGGGAGGACATTGGAAGCAAGGGTGATAAGGCAGGGATATTTCTGGCGGACCATAAGGAGGGATACCGCTGAATTCGCAAGGAGGTGTCGGAAGTGCCAAGTACATGCTCCTCTCCAGCTCTTGCCCGCCCAAAGACTTCGAAGCATCACGGCGCCATGGCCCTTCGCCATTTGGGGGATGGACCTGGTTGGACCCTTCCCTCCAGCTAGCGGGCAAAGGAGGTTCCTCCTAGTGATGATTGACTACTTCTCCAAATGGCTGGAGATCAAGCCGTTAGCCAAGGTAACCTCCCAGGTCATCAGAAACTTCGTTTGGGGGGAAATCATTTGCAGGCACGGATTGCCCCAAGCGATAGTGACAGACAATGGACCTCAGTTTGCCAGTGAAGAATTCATCGGTTTCTGCACCCAATTGGGGATTGACCTCAGGTTCGCCTCTGTCCATCATCCTCGGAGCAATGGTCAGGTGGAGGCGGCAAACAAAGTCATTGTCAACTTGCTCAAAAAGAAGGTGGAAAACCTGAAGGGTAGCTGGGTGGAACAGCTCCCTTCCGTCCTGTGGGCCTTGCGAACAACTCCGAACACGGCCACAGGAGAGACCCCCTTCAAGCTCTCTCATGGGTGTGAGGCTGTCCTCCCTGTCGAGTTCGAGGTTCGGTCCCCAAGGGTTACGGCCGCAGCGGAGGGAAACGAAGCTTGGAGGTTGGAGAACGAGGAAGGGTTGCGCCTCTCATTAGATATGGTGGAAGAGCTGCGGGATGTTGCCGCCATCAGGCAAGAAGAAATAAAACGGCGAATGGCTCGGTACTTCGATAAGCACATCAGAGTCAAGCAATTCGCCGAGGGGGATCTAGTACTGAAAAAGGTCGACGCAGCGGGAAGGTCGGCCGCGGTTGGTAAGCTCAACCCTAGCTGGGAAGGGCCTTACATAGTAGAGAAGGCTCTGGTTAACGGAGGCTACTATCTCCAGGACGCGGAGGGAAGGACCTTGAGTCACACCTGGAATGGTGATGACCTGAAGCGCTTCTACCCGTAGGAGGGAAAGAAGGATTGTAGTGTTGTAAACAACTGTTGCATTTTCAATAAGTTTATTTCAAAATGTTGACTGTCGCTGAATAGGCAATCTTTATGTTTTAGTTTTAACTGGCTAGGATTCCTCATCTCAGCGATAGAATAGGCCTGGTTGAAGGGATCTTCATCAACACCCCGAGCTCGGCTCGGCCCCAGGTAGACCCGCTGCGCAGGCTCTCATCTAGCTGGCAGGTCCGAAGGCTCGCCTGTGGGGGAGAGGTTTGGTTATCTTCATCAACACCCCGAGCTCGGCTCGGCCCCAGGTAGACCCGCTGCGCAGGCTCTCATCTAGCTGGCAGGTCCGAAGGCTCGCCTGTGGGGGAGAGGTTTGGTTATCTTCATCAACACCCCGAGCTCGGCTCGGCCCCAGGTAGACCCGCTGCGCAGGCTCTCATCTAGCTGGCAGGTCCGAAGGCTCGCCTGTGGGGGAGAGGTTTGGTTATCTTCATCAACACCCCGAGCTCGGCTCGGCCCCAGGTAGACCCGCTGCGCAGGCTCTCATCTAGCTGGCAGGTCCGAAGGCTCGCCTGTGGGGGAGAGGTTTGGTTATCTTCATCAACACCCCGAGCTCGGCTCGGCCCCAGGTAGACCCGCTGCGCAGGCTCTCATCTAGCTGGCAGGTCCGAAGGCTCGCCTGTGGGGGAGAGGTTTGGTTATCTTCATCAACACCCCGAGCTCGGCTCGGCCCCAGGTAGACCCGCTGCGCAGGCTCTCATCTAGCTGGCAGGTCCGAAGGCTCGCCTGTGGGGGAGAGGTTTGGTTATCTTCATCAACACCCCGAGCTCGGCTCGGCCCCAGGTAGACCCGCTGCGCAGGCTCTCATCTAGCTGGCAGGTCCGAAGGCTCGCCTGTGGGGGAGAGGTTTGGTTATCTTCATCAACACCCCGAGCTCGGCTCGGCCCCAGGTAGACCCGCTGCGCAGGCTCTCATCTAGCTGGCAGGTCCGAAGGCTCGCCTGTGGGGGAGAGGTTTGGTTATCTTCATCAACACCCCGAGCTCGGCTCGGCCCCAGGTAGACCCGCTGCGCAGGCTCTCATCTAGCTGGCAGGTCCGAAGGCTCGCCTGTGGGGGAGAGGTTTGGTTATCTTCATCAACACCCCGAGCTCGGCTCGGCCCCAGGTAGACCCGCTGCGCAGGCTCTCATCTAGCTGGCAGGTCCGAAGGCTCGCCTGTGGGGGAGAGGTTTGGTTATCTTCATCAACACCCCGAGCTCGGCTCGGCCCCAGGTAGACCCGCTGCGCAGGCTCTCATCTAGCTGGCAGGTCCGAAGGCTCGCCTGTGGGGGAGAGGTTTGGTTATCTTCATCGACACCCCGAGCTCGGCTCGGCCCCAGGTAGACCCGCTGCGCAGGCTCTCATCAAGCTGGCAGGTCCGAAGGCTCGCCTGTGGGGGATAGGTTGGCTCTTGTGATACTTTGTTCTTAGCCACTTCAACGACACCCCGAGCTCGGCTCGGCCCTAGGTAGACCCGCTGCGCAGGCTCTCATCAAGCTGGCAGGTCCGAAGGCTCGCCTGTGGGGGATAGGTTGGCTCTTGTGATACTTTGTTCTTAGCCACTTCGACGACACCCCGAGCTCGGCTCGGCCCCAGGTAGACCCGCTGCGCAGGCTCTCATCAAGCTGGCAGGTCCGAAGGCTCGCCTGTGGGGGATAGGTTGGCTCTTGTGATACTTTGTTCTTAGCCACTTCGACGACACCCCGAGCTCGGCTCGGCCCCAGGTAGACCCGCTGCGCAGGCTCTCCTCTAGCTGGCAGATCCGAAGGCTCGCCTGTGGGGGATAGGTTAGCTCTTGCGATACTTTGCTCTTAGCCACTCCGACACCCCGAGCTCGGCTCGGCCCCAGGTAGACCCGCTGCGCAGGCTCTCATCAAGCTGGCAGGTCCGAAGGCTCGCCTGCGGGGGATAGGTGAAGTCCTTGACCTTTTGATCCTTGGTTCCTGATTGGTAACTACTACGTTACAACGAGCTCGGCTCAAACCCCGGTAGACCCGCCGCGCGGGCACCCATGTGAGCTAGCAGGTCCAACGGCTCGCCGACGGGGTAGGGGTTTGATTGGTTGGAAAAATACGTGGGCAGGACCCTGACCTAGACCGGGGGCAAATCCCTGAAGGGTCTCGGTTCAGGGGTCTCGGCCAGTAAAGGTCTCGGCTCAGGGGTCTCGGCCAGTAAAAGTCTTGGCTTGGAGGTCTCAGCAGATCGCGGCCCGGAGGTTTCGGCCAGTGAGGATCACGGCCCAGAGGTCTCGGCCAGCAAAGGTCTCGGTTAAAGGAGGCTCTCGCAAAAAGAAAGCTCCCGGCGGGCCCAGGCAGGACGATTCAATCGACGGTGCGAGGTTTCCGCCTAGCTGATCTCTAAGTAAGGTCACCCTAAAGAGACTAAGGGTCTCGGCGGAAGCTCGCGCGGAGGTCATTCGGCATAGTAATATACGCTTAAAAAACACAATGACAGTGAAGAAATGAAACATTACTTTATATAAGGTTAATTACAAAAGTGAGGAGCTTCTCGCTCATTACAAAAGGATATTCAAAGTAAAAGACAACTCAAGGAGACGCGCTGTAGTCCCCACTGGTGCTCTCGCTTGAAGCATCGCCAGAGCCTTCCCCGGACGTCTCGTCAATAGCGGGAGAGGACCTCGGGACGTCTGAGAGCGGCGAGTCCGGCGCGCCCGGGGGTTTGGGAACCGGGTCGTAAAGCCAAGGGAGAAGCTGGCGAGCGTCGATGGTTGCGCCATCCTCCCGGAGCAGCTCGACGTCTCGCAGCGTCTCGAGCGTCAGCCTGACGGTCGCTTGAGCGTTGGCTTGAAGCAGCTTATCGACGTCATACTCCGAGAGGTAGCGGCTCCGCAACCGCGCATCTAGCTCCGGGGGCGGGCCCTTCGTTAGCTCTGCGCGGAGCTGTTCCCTCAGAAGGACGCTCTCGCAGCGCGCGTTGGCCAGCTCTGCGCGAAGCTCCCTGACTTGGGCGGAATCCTGCAAAAGGGACAAAAGATCTTAGTCGCGCATTACACAGTAGAAACTTCGAGGAAACGGGGGCAAGGGCTCAGGAAGGTCTCGCCTACCTCGGTCGCGGGGCGCAGAGACAGCGCCAATTTGGCATCCGCGAGCTCCTGTTGAGCTCTCGCGAGTTCTTCCTCCGCGACATGCGCGCGAGCTATCGCATCCTCCCTCGCCTTGCGCATATCGGTAAAATTCTTGTCAAGGGTGATGCCTCGGCGCGCACACATATGCGTGAGCTCGAACGCGCGCATCAGGGCCCGGGTGGCGTCGAAGGCTAGGAGGCGGGTGGACATCTGGTCAAAAACGCCAGCATCCTCCCGGCTGTAGAGACCATACCCAAGCGAGAAGGCCTCGCCGGTCACATTCTCCCCCTCTGCCCATCTGGGAAGGAGGGTTGAAACCCTGATCGTGTTTGACTCAGGGTCCCATTCCATCTGAGGCTTCCCCTCCGAGTCGGCGTATCTAACGCCGAAGCCAAAGTTTCGGTGCCCTCTCGGCACCTCCGGGGGCGGGACGCTGGCGGAGGTTTCGGCGGCGACCACTTCTCCACCAGCCTCGCTTGCGGCCGACATATTCCTGGCGGAAGCCTCGGCACGGCTCTTGGCGGCGGCATCCATCTCGCTGGCCATCTGAAGGATCGCTTCAAAGGACCTGCCCTCGGGAGGAGGTTGGACAGGCGGGACGGCCGGGGCTTTTCCCTTCTCAAGGGCAGAGGGTTTCGGCCTCTTCAGTGTGCGGAGAGGAGGAAGGGTGGCCTTCCGCTTCTTGGCCGGTGGCGGCATGGAAGGGGTTGGATCTTCTCGGCAGGCGCTGGCGCTGGCTTCCGCGAGCGCAAGGGGGCCTCTCGCTGCCAGACCCCCGACACCCCGTCCTGCGGCGAAGGGTTGGCGCAGAGGAACCTCCCGCTCTCCTGCAAAGTAAAAACGCTTTAGCACTTCAGCGCGAGAAAATCTTTGATAGAAAAAGGGAATCTGAGGCGAGACCGTACCTTCGCCCGATTGAACAAGTGGGAGGGAGTCAACGTCCCGCAGAAGATAGGGGACGTCGAACTCCTTGTTCCCGAAGAATTCCAGGATTGCGCTCTCGCGCGATCCCAGAGCGGGCGGCTTGTAGGCAGCGTCTTCATACTGGACGGGCTGAAGCGGGACGTTGCCGAAGTCCCCGCTGACGTATACGAACTTCTCGCCCCAATGGTGGTGCTTATTGGCGAGACCGGTAACCTCGAGCTGTTGACCGGAGAAGAAAACTACCCCCCCCCTTGGCACGGAAGTTGAATAGCTTCCGGAAGATGGGCAGGCTAAACTCGATCCTCTCGGATCGCATATAGCATATGAATGCTATAAGGATCGTGACGGAGTTCGGGTTTAGCTGGGCGGGCACCACCCCATAATAACGGAGAGCTAACCGAACCTCCGGCCACAGGGGGAGGCGGAAGCCCACCTCGAAATGCTCGAGGGGGATGGCAAGCTCTCCCGCCCCGGGGGTATTCACCCTATCATGATTCCCCGGGTTCCGCGCCGAGAAGCCGGCGGGAACGTAGCGGTCGACGATCGCGTTGTATTCGTCGAGGGTGAGCTTGCAGGAAGGGAAGAGATGTTTCTGGAAGGTTTCCGCGCAATGGGCGCGACCCTTGCTCTCGCCAGGCATGGCTAGTTCGTGAGTAAGAGCGAGAGCTGTAAGGGAGTCGAAGCGGGAGCAGGAACGCGAGAGCACGGAGGGAGGCTGAGGTTCCGGATCGGAGAAGTAAATGCGGTTGGTAGACTTCTCTATTTATAGGGAATCGTAGTCATCATGAGTTCATCCGGCGGAGAGAGAAAGTGACAGCGGAGTACAGCTGTCAGAATCCGGGCTAACGGCGCCTCGGTTCTCCCCCTCAGGATGACGGCGGTCAACGGTCGCTACGGGTTTCGACGCGACTGCCTGGATCGGCGCAAGCCTCCTAGACTGGCGCAAGCCTCCTGGGTTAACGCAAACCTCCTAGATCAGCGCAAGCATCCTAGATCGGGGTAAGCGCCTTGATTAAAAAGCCCCGCAGAACGATAAAAAGGAAAGGGAAAAGAGAGACATGGGTAGAAGCGAGACTCTCGCTAGCGCAAGCCGGATAAAACTTAATTAATAATAATGTTTATTACAGACATTGAAAAAGAGAAACAAGGGGAGAAGAAAAAAGAGATACATTAAGTTTCAGAGCGTGAAGGCTAGTAGGGTTTCCAGCTCCATCGTCCCCGTTCTCGCCGCCTAGTCCTTGGGGGCGCCAACGGGTTGAAGTAAGACGATAGCGTGGTACACCCAAGGTTGATCCGCCTGGCGTAGTCCCGGATCTGCGAGATGCACCTCCCTGGCGAAGACTCGGCGGAAGGCCCGCGCGGGCAATCAGTCTCGCCCAAGAAGAAGTCCCGCTCCAGAGCCTCCAGTCTTTGCTCCACGGATTCGCGGAACGCTTTCGCCGCGGCAGCATGGGCACGGTCTCGCCGGACAAGCTTGGCCAGGATGGCCGAGATCTTCCTCCGTCTCCCCTTCGCGCTCCCTGCACTGTTCAGGGTTTCCTCTATCTCGCCAGACGAAGGGAGGGGGGACTCTTCATCCTCTTCTTCCTCGTCTTCTTCTTCCTCTTCCTCTCCTTCCTCGTTGACTTCCAAGCCAGGATCACCTGCGGAAGAAACACGCGAGAATTTTGGTTAAGACATGACGATCGACAGTCCGACAAAGTTTTCGCATACCTGCGGCTGGGCGAGAACCGTCAGCCAAAGTTGGACGAGAAGGCCCGGCCCCTCCGTTGGTTCCGTAAAGGAGGTGAAGAGGCTTGCCCAGCCCCGGGCGGAAGGGCTCGCGCACGATGATCCCGGCCTGGCCGGAAGCATGAGGGGAGTGGTCTTCTCTCAAGGGGCGATCAGCATCCTTGAGAGTAGCGGAAGGTTTGGAAGCCGCCCCCCCCCCGCCTGCAGGAGAGGATTGGCCACCGCGGGAGGCACTTCGGCGGTTCTCGTTTCATCTTCCCGGGTGGATAGACCCGGGTCGGCGGGAGCTGGCACTGCGAGAAGACGGTTCAGAAAAGAAAGGGTCTGGTTGAAATATTGACAAGGGAAAATGTACCTATTGTTCCGGTCTCGGCGGGAGGAATCCTTTCCGAGACCCGTGTTTGGCCCTCGGGGGGATGAGCGGGTAGGTTCGAAGAGCTGGGCGGAATTTCGGCGTCATTATCGGGAGCGGACTCCTGCGAAAGCATACTTTAATCATCGAATCCAATGTACAGTTAGCTCGGTAGGCACGTGCGAAAGGCTTACCTTCTGTAGGGAAGAATCTCCGGCAGGATTGGGAGTGGGGGAAGGAGGATCCCTGTTCTCGCGAGAAAGGTCCCGCCGGACCGCCTTCGCCCTTTTCTTTCCCTTCTTCTTCGGCTCCGAAGGCCCGGCGGTTGAAGTCTTTTTCGCTAACCATGGAGCCACCGCCGCACAGTTAGCCAAGGCCCGCGCTTGGGCAGCGGCTAACCGGTCTTGGAGGCCTTGCGGAAGCGGTTTGGCAGCACGTTTGGAATGCATGGTGTGCTCGCGCGAAAATCCCGGAGGCGAGAGCTCAGTCGGAAAGCCGTATTTTAAGGGCAGGGCGTAGGGACGTCCATCAGTGCATATTTATAGCCGCAGTGGGACCCACCAAAAGATTCCCTCGATAGGCGGGCACGTGTCCAGCGAATATTTTGGGGGTTGGACTTGTCTTGTCGAGCGCAGGGCTAGCTCGAAAAGAGCGGGGATTGTGTACAACCCCATATTCGCTGGGTGGGACCCGGAGACACCACTGAGGGATTGGGCTAGGCTTAGGTTAGCCCTGGGTCAGCCCTAAGACATACTTATAGAGTTCTCGCCCTGAAGGGGCTCTCGCCCAAGGCAGATAGTCGAGCTCTCGGCAGGAGAGATCGTCGACCGCCCAAGGCAGATAGTCGAGCTCTCGGTGGGAGAGATCGTCGACCACGGAAGCTTCCGCCTTAGGGCAAGCTCCCGCCCAGGGGAGGCGAGAAGGCCCCAAGTAGGCCTTCAGCCGCGGTAGTTTCAAGACCGTGGAGGGCGCGAACCTCCCTGGCAAGGGGGTCTCGCCAAGGTTGGCCCGGGTGGGGGTCCAGCGAGAGCCTCCTCAACCAGGGTTCTCGCCAAGTGGGCCCACGTGGCGGGGCCCGGCGCTCATAAAGGGGATTATTTTACAATATAATATGTTATCCCGAGGTGAAATTACCCAAATGCCCTTTAAATGACAGCGGGATTTAGCTATTGGCAGACCCCTCAGGGGTATTTCAGTATTTTCAGGACAAAGGAAGACTATAAAAAGACCCATAAGGGCTCTTTGGAAGGCAAGCTGATCATTTTTCCTCTAGCCCTAGTGCCTTCTGAAGAGCTCCCAGCCCAGCATTTGGCTTTGGAGGGGGAGCTCTCAGAGATCTTCCGGGTGTGTGGTGGGACCTCCCAGCTGAGGCTTTGGGTCTGTGTTAGGGCCTTAGCAACCTGTCAGGGGTCGAGGTTTGAGAGAAGTAGGCATTGACTGCACTTTGGTTCGTGAACATTTGTTGAGGTCAATTTTGGCTTCAACACGTTCGACCATCGTCTCCAGTATCTTTTAAAATAGATCGACGATTGCTGTTTTAATATAAAACCGATGGTCGACCTAGGTTAAGAGATCGTTCTTTTTATCGTCGACGGAGAGCGTCTTTTCGCATTCCGTCTTTCTGCTTGCTCCCTGTCTCGCGATTTCTGCCATTTTGCCTTCGCCGTCTCTCTCACCTTCTTCAACCCCTTTGATGGCGATTGCTCCAGCCCTCCTGTCCGTGGTGAAGTTCGATGCTGGTTTCAGCGTAGACTTTGACTCTTTCAGCTGCTGTGAGTCTGCGATAGTGGAAATCCTCAACCTCTGCAAATATCAAGGATTGGAAAAGTTCATGTCCACAAGAATAAAGATAAACGTTCAAGAGATTAAAGAATGGGCTTTCACTTCATCCTCCAATGACGAATCGATGACTGGAACGATAGGCGGAGAAGAGGTAATTTTGACTCCCGCCATTTTGACTGATATTTTTGGATTATTGAATGGGGAAGAGGATTATGAGCAAGATACACCAGAATTTGGGAGAATGTTGACTGAATTAGGACATGCCGACGACATTCCTTCTAAGCTGCTTAAGGTGAACTTTCCGTTGAAGATAAAGTTCCTGGCTGAATTAGTCGGAAAAGTGCTTCTGGGAAAGCACTCTGCCCATGATAATATAACCAGGCAACAGTTTGCCCTGATGTGTGCCATTATGAATAAGAAATAGATTAACTGGGCAGGAGTTTTGTTTGATTTGATAAGGAAAAAGAATAGCAAGAAGGAATTCACCCTGGGTAGGGTGCTTGGGATATTTCTAAAAGAGAAATATCCCCATTTGTTGGTTTCAGTTTCTACATCCATCAATGCCAGCAAAAAGATGGACCCAACCCTATTTGTCAAATGGAAAAGGAGCTTTCTGAAGCCCGCTCCAATAGGGGTAGCTCCAGTTGCATCTGAGAGCACAAGGACTACCTCAGTCACTCCCCTCCTTCAAGAAGCAGGCTCAGCCATTCTCTCAGTTCCATCCACTTCTTCTGCATTACCATCCACTTCTACTGAAGTGCCACCATCTACTTCAGTTCCATCTTCTGCATTTCATCTTCTTTATTCTTCCACAATTCTCCATGCATCATCACCAGCATCTCCACTTCCTCCTCATCTTGCTAGGATCTCTCATCCTACTTTTGATTTATTGGTTTCTGAGCTATCCACTCCTCCTCAGTCACCAATTCCTCATTCAGATCATATTGATCTTCTTGCATCCACCCATCTATCTCCAGTTCACTCTCCATCTCATCAGGAGTACACCATCCCTGCTGTTCATCCTTCTACTGTGATTCCCCCTCCATCATTTGAAATCACCCCAGCCTTCATCTCAAGCATATTGGAGTTAATTACTCCTTCAATCAAAATCATGATTGAAGAAGCAATTGATCCTCTCATTTCTTCCATCTCTACATTATCATCTTCCATTCTTGCCATCTCAAAATTTGCTGAGCCATCTTCTGTTAGGGGCCTGACTTCAGTTTTTACTGAAATCAGGCATGGGGAGATGTTCGAGGAAGATGCCTCTGGACTGCCTCTTGTTTCTCGCCCAGCAGAGCCCCAAGTTCAGATTCAGGATGTAGCAGAAGCTCCAGTTATCATTGCAACATCCTCTGCAGTTCCAGCTCCAGCTCTCAAGCCTTCTGATGTTATAATGGAAGCAGAATTTGCATTTAAAGCTTGTCTCGAAGAAGCTTCTACTCCCCTTGTTGCTCGTTTCCTAGAAGGAGTCATTACCTCCTTTCTAGATGACATGTGGGAAATAGAATGCTCTGAAGAGTCTCCTGAAGGTAATTCTTTCACTCATTTTCTAGACTTGATAACTGACATGTTAGTATGGGAATACCTAGAAGGAATGATACAATTTCATTTAGCACATCTATGTTCCTGATACTACAGATATAGTGGAAGAAGTTTTAGCTGTCCAAGAACTTGTTCAACAACCTGCTCTAGAAGTTCTATCTGATCCAGAACCTGTTGTTCAAGATCCTGAGTCTGCAAGACCAGCTCAGATAGTTGTGCAAGAAAAACTGGTCTCCATGACAGTTACAGTTGAACAAGAGAATGTTTCAGAAATTCAGGAAGAAAAATCTATAGTCTGGGATGACACCCCATGACTGGATCTAGACACTCTTCTGGCACAAGATGCCTTGGAAGAAGAGAAAGAAAAAGCTGCTTTAAAAGAAAAAGAAAAAGCTGTGCAAGAAGCTTTTGATCCCTATGATCATCCTCCATCATCAAACTCTGAGGATGAGGATGATTCTGATGACTCTGAAGAATCTAAGAGAAAGAAATCTGCCAAAAAGAAAAGAAAAGCTGTTGCTCCTCCTCCTACTAACCCTGACAATGATATTCCTTATTATATCTTGAAAGGAATAGATCCCAAGTCCAAAGAGTTTCAGCATTGGATGGGATTCTCAACGAATCAGCAAAAGTTAAGAAAGAAATCTAAAAGGTATGACAGTCCAGCTCCTAAATGGACCCCTAGAGGTCCTCCTCCTCCACCTCCCAGTGCAGGAGCTTCTGGCAATTTGTCTGCAAATCCTTCTGCCCCGTCTGCTAGGTTTACTCCATCCCAATCTCATCAAAAGAAAAGCAATCAAGGATATCAAAGCAGATCCCAATCATGATACCAAAGGCATGATGCTGATGCAAGAGAACAAGCGAAGGAGGTAGTTTATCAGAAACCAACCTTTTCTCCTCCTCCTTCCAAAGAAACCAAGAGCATATCTTCTTCAAAGCCAGATCATGCAAAGAAAACTGTTTCAAAAGGTAAAAGAGTTATTTTCTCTGAAAAATCGAGTAAGAAATTTGCTGAGTTTGCTCCTTCTTCTCTAGTTATTCAGGAAAATAAAGAGCCAGCTGAAAGCCTGTTAGATCTTCCTATTAAATTTAAAGCTATGAACCCTGTAGATCTAACCTGTGAAAATGTGTATGAAAGTCAAGAGCTTGATCCTGATTTCAGGATGGCTAGATTTCTTGAACTGGTTGGATCAGCCCAGATTAGAAAAGCCAAAGCTGAAGGAAAAGATACTACAGGATTAACGACAATGTCTAAATTTAGAAACAAGGAGCTTGATAATTTCCAGGTTAGACCTGAGGTCTTTGACCCTTCAAAATATATGGAAAAGCATCCTGAAGCAGTTGTTCCAAGGACATCAGAATCTAGAATTATTGGAGAGCAAGATCTAAAGCTATCGAAGAAAGAAGCTTTAGACCCTTTCAGGAAAATTTCTTTTCTTCCTAGTTCCTCTATATCTAAACCAGATTCTGAAGCTTCTTAAATTTCATTGATTGACAGTTATTTATTTGTCTGTTTGATTGATGCTCTCTGCTGCTTAGATATTTCCCTTCCTGTATTATATTTATTTCTTGTAGTTTGTTTGTTTTGTTTTGTTTTGAGAGACTTAACTCAAATAGGGGGAGATTGTTGGTACCCTAGTTTGGATTTGAGTTTAGTCTGCTCTTTTAGTCTCTTGACCCAAGATTTATCTATGGTCAAAGGTTAGCTAATAGGTTAGATTCCCTTAGTTGTAGAATTTCTTATCCAGATGAAAATTTGGTTAAGTCGTTTTTGGTTCAACTATAGTCGAACGCCGCTCGACCATCGTCTATCGACTGGTCGACGATCGTCTATCAGTTGTTTGACATTCGTCTGTCAGTAGATCGTCTATCTCTGAGTTAGTTCAACTCTTGTTAGCTCGACATTCTGTGGTATCTGCCTCGTCGATTGTCGAACCCCGCTCGACTTCTTTTGACCAGACAGATCTCTTGATAGTTCAACTATCTGCTTGGATAGTTCAACTATCTGATAGTTCGACTATCTGTTTGATAGGTCGACTATCTGCTGTGTTTGATAGTTCGACTATCTGTTTGATAGGTCGACTATCTGCTTCTCTTGATAGTTCAACTATCTGCTTGGATGGTTCAACTATCTGATAGCTCGACTATCTGTTTGATAGGTCGACTATCTGTTTGTCTTTGATAGTTCGACTATCTATTTGATAGGTCGACTATCTGTTTTATTTGATAGTTCGACTATCTGTTTGATAGGTCGACTATCTATTTTACTTGATAGTTCGACTATCTGTCTTGATAGGTCGACTATCTGATTGTTCGACTATCTGTTCTGATAGGTCGACTATCTGCTGTGGTAGTTCGACTATCTTCTTTGATAGTTCGAATATCTGTGTCGTTCGACTATCTATTCTGATAGGTCGACGATCTCTGTGCTTCGGTCGACGATCTCCGAGGGTCGTTCGACGTTCTGCTGTATGTCTTTAATAATTTTGTCCTCTTCTATTCTATGATTTATTTCATATTTATTTGGCATATTTTATAAAGATTATTTCAGTAAATTTATGCTATCATTTCTAAGCAATACTTGCTTGCTTCTTTATGCATAAGTCAATCTTTATCTGACAAAGTGGTTTGTCTTATTAGTTGAAATATCTGTTTGCTTTATCTGCCAGGCTGTCCTTTATAGCCGTTAGACTCAGAAAGTCTTCTCTGACCGTAAAGAGCTCTTTCTGATGTGACTTTTTCTAGCACTCTTTTATCAGATTGGATTTGCAGCTTCTTAGAAAGCTTTATATTTTTATAGGATATCTGTCTGCAAGATATATTTTACTTTGTGCTATTTGCAGCCCATTTTGCAGATTCCAGAAGAAGACAAAGTTCAAACTCAGATTAGAGCCGTTGCAAAGGCTCATATATAAAGAGCTTCTTTTTTGAAAGAATATACACACAGACATACAGATACATATATACAATTTATAAGAAGTTTTACTCTCAGCAGCATATAGATTTACAGCTCTCAGAAATTCACATTCAACTGAGAAGATCAAATCTCTTCAGCATTCTTCTTCCTCCTGAGTTCATCCTGCTCACAGGAAGACTTTCACTCAGACGCTTTTAGAAGAAGAAGAAGAAGAAAGGAAGCTGATTGAAGAAGAACACCTTTTCCAAATCAAGAGTCTTCTTCAAGCTTCTCATTCAGAACTTCAAGACAGTTCTTTGTCTCAAGTTCAGAAGAGCTCCTGCACCCTGAAGCAAGACTCCTTCCTGGATATTCTCTAAGCCAGGGGGAGCCTTGATTCTTTAGAGCTTTCTAGCTCTGTGCAATCCACTAGCTTCTCTAATCTGTTTTAACAATAGAGAAGAAACTTTAACTCTCTCAACCTCCTGTACAAAGGGTTATTACTCCCTTCAAAAGTGAACCTTGGTGGCAGGGCACCTGATCAAAAACCTGTGTTGGATTTTGAGCTCCTGATCAAAAGCTCAAATGGTCTACTTGATCTACCTGAAGCAGATCAGTTGGTGGCAGGGCACCTGAACAAAAACCTGTAGTGGATTCCTACCATGGTGGTAGAAGAGTGGACGTACCTATTTAGAGAGAACCACTATAAAATTTCTTGTGTCGTCTGTGTTGCTTATTTAATTTATTACACTGTGGCTGTGAGTAGAAATAACTAGGATTGCTAGTTGCTGTGTTAGGACCCAAGCTTAACTGTAATTACAGTTAGCTCTCTCTTGTGCACTACACTTTGTGTTAGGCTCTAGGGTTATAAATATCTGTAAACTTATTCCGCAAATTAACTCTAAGGGAGTTGAGTAGGGTGTTATAATTTTTGAATACTCTATTCACCTCCCCTCTAGAGTTGTATCTATCCTCACCTTCAGAAGAGATCCAGTGAATGACCAGCCTGGGGGGTGGTTGATCAATTCCTATCAAGAAAGAGGCAGCCTCCTAGTCAGAGCATGAGATGCACAACCATCAGGATTAGCGAGCCATCCACCGAATTGAACCAAGTTCTTATGGATGGAGAGATTACCGTTAATGTGTTGTTTTTATCAACACTACTTCAACTCAAACAAACCACTGGCAACCTCGAGCTAACATTTGCTAGTGCACGTGTTTCGGGGAACGCCCCAGTACTAGTCATATGCACCATTACTCTTCCGGTCACTCTTGAAGAAGCACCTAGGCAAGCACCCTATGACGTACAATTCATTGTCATCCAAGCTGATTCTGACTACACCACAATACTCCAACAATCACTCATAGATGTTTTCCAATCCCGCTCCCGTCACTTCCATCCTTGAGCCATTTCTTGTTCCTCTCATTTATTTATTTGTTATTGTAAAAACCACAAGCTCGGGCTTGCAAAGACTATCTTTTTTCTATTTGCTTTATTAATGCCTAATTGAGAAATTGTTTAGCCAGGTTAAGGTGTGCAACCGGATTGAGTACCTACATTCTCCGGCGGTCGGATTGAGTACTTACATTCACCTCCATTTTTGTAGACCATCACCCAGCCATCACCAGGGCCTGCCCCCCTCATGATTGCACCCGGATTGAGTACCTACATTCTCCGGCGGTCGTATTGAGTACTTACATTCTTTGCCATTACTGCAAACCAACGCCTTGTCGTCTCTAGGGCCTGACCCCCTCGCGATTGCAACCGGATTGAGTACCCAGATTCTCCGGCGGTCGGATTGAGTACTTACATTCTCCGGCGTTACTGCAAACCAACGCCTTATCATCGCTAGGGCCTGCCCCCCTCGCGATTGCAACCGGATTGAGTACCCACATTCTCTGGCGGTCGGATTGAGTACTTACATTCTCCGACAAACTAAGCCACGAGCCCGACTCGTGCAAACTCCCCACGGGGGTCTGCCCCCTCATGACAAAGCTATGATTACAACCCACACAAACTAAGCCGTGAGCCCGACTCGTGCAAACTCCCCGTGGGGCCTTCCCCCTTATGACAAAGCCGCGATTACAACCCAGGTAACTAAGCCGCGAGCCCGACTTGTGCAAACTCCCTGTGGGGGCCATCCCCCCTCACCGCAAAGCAGCGATTACAACCTGCGCAAACTAAGCCGCGAGCTAGACTCGTGCAAATAAAGCCGCGGCTATAACCATGCAAACAAAGCCACGGGCTAGAACCGTGCAAACAAAGCCGCGTGCTAGAACCATGCAAACAAAGCCGCGGGCTAGAACCATGCAAACTAAGCCGCGAGATAGAACCGTGCAAACAAAGCTGCGAGCTAGAACCTTGCAAGCTAAGCCACGAGCTAGAACCTTGCAAACTAAGCCGCATGATAGAACTGTGCAAGCGAAGTTACGAATCTAGTTCACGTGAAATACCTCGCTCACACTCTCCCGCAAGCCAAACTTGCAAAAATAGTACCCAAAGGAGACAAGGGAAAAAACAAAACAGCTAATTGATATTAAAAAACAACGATGTCATACAAATAAGCGCGCAAGAACGCCCACTATAACTGCTAAGCAAAAATAACACAAAAATAGCTGAAGGAAGAATACAAAAACATACAAATACAAAAACAAGAAGCCGCTACTCATCAGTAGCATCGACATCAGAGCGCTCATCCTCAGAAAATTCATCAAAGCTAAAGCCAGAACTGTTGCATCCTAGGTGCCGGCTGACAAATTGAAAGGCCTTTGCCACTCCACGCCTGAGGGCTAACTCACGGGCGTCTTCCACTTGAGGCTCCACCTCCATGGATCAGATCTCGTCACGCACCTCCTCCACAATTAGGCTACGGTCTTGCATGTAGTCCAATGACTCCAAGTACTCCGAGGGTCCAGCGTACTTTATTTTTGACACGCGGCTCTCAGAAGATAGCATTTCCACCTATGCCTTCGCCGCCCGAAGCCGAGTCTCTAAACTGGTGGTTTCCTCCTGGGAATGCTTAAACATCTGGGTGGTCCTCTCTATTTGTGCCTTCTCTACCTCCAATACAGCGCATGCATTCTCCAACTTGGACTTCAGCCCGGACCCCATCAGACGGAATCGTGAAACATCACGGTCATGCTCCTCCCTCAAGGAGGCAAGTAAGCTCGTCGTCGATCTAAGATTATCCTTAAGGTCCAAATACCTTCCTTCAAGCTCACATAGTGGTCGTTCCAAGTAACTACAGTCTGACCCTGAGTCTCAACCTGTATAAAGGAAAAATGAAAATTAGCATCACAAGATGAAAAGTGAAAATTTCACACAAACGAGAATGCTTACTACGCCGCCGCCGGTTTCCGCCTCTGTAGAAGGAACCTGGAGGGTTGGGCGCTCAAGTACCTAAACCTCAGGGGTGGTATCATCTCGGGCAACTAGAGGAGCCATCCCATCCATCATCTCAACACCGCTAGAAGAAGCTGCGCTGGTTTTTCTCTTACGACTGCCACCGGAGGGCGCCTCGATACTCTGCGAAGGATCCGAAGAAATATCACACTGCATCAAGAACTTCTCCTCCACAAATGAGAAAATGATGAACAAGCGATTGACCAATTCACGGGGCTCCGAAAACCCCAGCACCGGGTAAAATTCCAGCTCCTTCCCCTTCTGGTGGCGGCAATGATTGGGGAGCAAATTCCACACCTCAGGTAAGCCCCAAGGATTCCTGATGTATCCAAAAAGGGTGTTCCCATGACGACGGTCTATCCGAGCCTCGAAATATAGACAACTCTTATTGCTATGAATCTCCACACGCTCCCCACCATCGGAATGGACATCGTACAACTCTCAGAAGAACTCCAAAGAAAGTCTCCCGCCATGCTCGCGGAAGAAGACAACCATACCCATAAGGCACACTACTCCCAACGAAGTAAACTGGGAGATCGTCACCCAACAAAATTTCAAGATATCAATCAATTCCTCGCAAGGCGGGAACCGAAAGCCAGACCTCAAAGTACTCTCGTAGACCGTTAGCCAGCCACGTGCGGGATTTTGCACTCTCTCCTCGACATGCGAATTTTCACTTCTAAATCAGCAGGCAGCCCGAATTTCTTTCTCCAAATGATGACATGGTCCTCGGTAAGAGAGGAGCGCATACACAGTGGTCACACAGTATGCTTTAAGCCCCTTCACCAGAAAAGAAAAATAAGATACAGTATGAAAAACAAACTCGCAACGATAAAATTAAAGGGAAGGCCCCCTCGAAGCAAGCCAAGG
Source organism: Platanthera zijinensis (assembly GCA_039513925.1). Classification (NCBI taxonomy): domain Eukaryota; kingdom Viridiplantae; phylum Streptophyta; class Magnoliopsida; order Asparagales; family Orchidaceae; genus Platanthera; species Platanthera zijinensis. The sequence continues at coordinate 59,352,698 of CM077079.1, read as the reverse complement.
GGAGCCTCTGAGCATGCGCACACACAAGGCATAATACCTACGAGCCCTGTGAAATAGAGCACATCCGCATAAGCACATTAGCAAGCGCACAATCCGGCAGGCACTCGCACCCTCATGCGCGCGGCCCGACGAACGCGCACACACGCGCATCTAGGAATGCACATGCGGCCTGATGCACAGCAGGCGCACACCGGGTGCGCACTCACAGTGCACGCATAGCGTGCAACCCCATCGCGTAGCGTGCAGCCCCAGTGCGAGGGCAGCACGCGTGTACAACATGCATTTCGCGCGCGCAGTGCCCGCGCATTTCGCGCGCGCAGTGCCCGCGCTTTTCGCGCGCGCAGTGCCCGCGCTTTTCGCGCGCGCAGCCCGCGCTTTTCGCGCGCGCAGCCCGCGCTTTTCGCGCGCGCAGCCCGCGCTTTTCGCGCGCGCAGCCCGCGCTTTTCGCGCGCGCAGCCCGCGCTTTTCGCGCGCGCAGCCCGCGCTTTTCGCGCGCGCAGCCCGCGCTTTTCGCGCGCGCAGCCCGCGCTTTTCGCGCGCGCAGCCCGCGCTTTTCGCGCGCGCAGCCCGCGCTTTTCGCGCGCGCAGCCCGCGCTTTTCGCGCGCCCAGCCCGCGCTTTTCGCGCGCGCCCAGCGCGCGCTTTTCGCGCGCCCAGCGCGCGCTTTTCGCGCGCCCAGCGCGCGCTTTTCGCGCGCCCAGCGCGCGCTTTTCGCGCGCCCAGCGCACGCTTTTCGCAGAACCAACGCACGCTTTTCGCAGAACCAACGCACGCTTTTCGAGCTCCTCCTCGCATGCCCGCGTAGTGGCTGCCGCCACACTACCAGGCCATGGGGGTGCCGAGAGTCCCCCTCTTTTTTGTTCGCGCTGCCGCTTCCTCTTGCCATCCCCTCTCTCCCACAGAAATCTTTTAACATTTTTTTACCTGGGCTTGCTAGGCGATGCTCTCCAATGTTTCTGGCCTTTCGCTGCTCGCCATCATAGTCGAAGAGAATAGGGGAAAATCCTTATTTCTCGCTTGTGCCAATCTCTGACACTAAAGGATATGGGGGGCAATTGATAGAGATGAGGCTCCATTTATAGGATTGGGTGTGCATTTAACCACTTCCCCATAATTTCTCCTATTTTGGAGATCATGGGTTTGACTAGTAAACCCACTCCCCATGATCTCCACCACAATAGGAGAAATCATGAGGGCCTCCCATTCAACAACTACCGTCGCTGACCATCGGCCGCCGCTGCCGACCGCCGCCGGCCGCAGGCCGCTACCGCCATTGGTCGCCACCCGCCACCGCCACTGACTGCCACCGCCGAACGCTGCTGCCGACCCCCGCCGTCGCTCGCCGCTGGCCGCCGCCGCCCGCCGTTGCCAACCCCCATCACCGCTTGCAGGTTGGCCACCGTTCGATCACTATAGAACATCCATCGCAGCCCGATCTACAGGTAACCACCCACCAAACCCCTAAGTTAGTGGGGGGCCCATCACAACCAGCTCCCAGAGGCTATAAAAGGAGCCCTAGGCCTCCTCATTTCTCACCTTTTCACTCTCGGAGTGTTCTTCTTCCTCAATCCAGAGCTCTGCCGAACTCCTCCCTCGAGTCATCTTCAAGCTGCCTATGATCCAAGTCCCCAAGTGCGTGGAGAAGGGAAGAAGATGACCACCGCCATCGCTCAAGCACACCAGCCACAAAGTTAGCATCCAGAACTCCCTCGGCACAGCCTGTTGCCCGTTACGAGTCAGAAATTCTCTCCCACCTCCAAGTTGTAACGAGGAGTGGCTGTCGCCCTCGATTCTCCAAACATATTGTAACCGCAACCTGATAGTGGAATTTGACCGACACAGATCCGACCACGTGGTTTTTTACCCAGTTGGGGGTTTTTCCACGTTAAAACATCTTGTGCCAAATCTCTCTTTTCATTGACTGTGTGCTTGCTCGACCGTCCCGAGAGCTAAGACAATCCAGTTTATTCAAATCCGATCGGGACGTCGAGTTAGTCCGCAATACACTCATCTTTTAATTTTTTTTAGAAATAAACGATACCTTTAAAATAAATGGCATTACTGATGATGTCATTCGTTTGCATTTATTTCCTTTTTCATTGCGGATGAAAGCCAAGTAGTGGTTAGGTTCTCTACCTAGAGGATCCATCACTACCTGGGGTGAGATGACCGAAATTTTTTTAACAAAGTTTTTTCCGCCTTCTAAAACTACTAAATTATGTGCGGATATTTCTTCCTTTGTTCAAGGCAAGTCTGAGTCTCTCTATGAGACTTGGGAACACTTTAAAGAATTTTTATGTAGGTGTACACATCACGCACTGTCAGCTTGGCTCCAAGTGCAGACATTATATAAGGGTTTGAATTTCCAAACCAGACAAATGATTGATTCTGCCGTCGGGGAAATGTTAAATAATAAATCCCCCGAGGCCGCTCAAGCATTGCTTGAGGAAATGACCATGAATGCCTACCAATGGAACATGCCTAAGTCACGTACTAATAAACATGTTGGGCTTTACGAGCTTGACACTTCTTCTAATTTAGCACTCCAAGTAGAATATTTAACTTGGCAAGTAGCGGGGATGTTTGCTTCCTCCGCCACTCCTCCTTGGAATTCAACTAATAATAATATAATAGAACAACAAGTCGATTATATGGGGAATCCATATCGACCTCCTTCTTATAACCCAAATATTAATTCATATAATAATACTTACAATCTAGGGTTTATGAATCATCCAAATCTATCATGGAGCAACCCCAATAATGCTCAGCGTCCGCCTAATGCAAATCAAAATTGATTTGCACAACAATCATCGCCGCAACAATCACAGCCACTACGACCCACCACGATAGAAGACATCTTTACTAAATATGTCGTCATAAATGAGTCAAATATCCGGAACCTGACCGGATTAATTAAAAATTTGGAAACTCAAATTGGATAGATTTCAAAGATGTTGTCGGAGCGCCAACCTGGATCTTTACCAGGAAATACGGAGCCAAATTTGCGGGAGAATGCCCACGCCATCACACTTCAAAGTGGAAAGGAGGTACAGTCACGTAATAAAGCTGAATCTGAATATGAGGTTAGAGTTTCTACCCTGCCTCCTATTACTTCTTCTTCTCCTCCTTTTATTTTACAGCGTATTTCTCCACCGTCTTTACCCTATCCTTCTAAACTAATTAATGAGCGACAAGACGAGCATTATAAACATTTTTACAAATTTTAAAACAAATATAGATTAATATTCCTTTCTGCGAGGCGATCGTACAGATGCCAAAATACGCAAAATATCTTAAAGCGTTACTTTCTAATAAAAAGAAACTCGAAGATATATCTCAAGTTTCCCTTAACATTGAATGTTCGACAGTTTTATTAAACAAATTACTGCAAAAACTAAATTATCCGGGATGATTTTCTATCTCTTGCTTTTTCGATAATTTATTAATAAAAGACGCTTTAGCAGATTTGGGCGCCTGTATTAATTTAATGTCGTACTCGCTTTTTCAAAAACTAGGATTGAATATTCCAAGCCCAACCAAAATGAGCATCCAATTAGCAGATCGTTCTATAAAATATCCGATAGGGATAGTGGAGGATCTTTTAGTCAAGGTTGACAAGTTTATCTTCTCGGTAGACTTTGTTATCCTCGACATGAAGGAGGATGCCGATGTACCCATTATACTCGGTTGCCCCTTTCTCGCCACCTCCCGCGCTTTAATTGATGTAAGTAATGGTAGACTCCACCTTTGGGTTGGAGATGATTAAGTTACTATTAGTATAAATCCCTCTATGTGGAATTCGCTTTCAAACGACAATTCTTGCTTTCAAGTGGAAGCCACTTCTGAGGAAAATGGTTTTTCTCTTTCTGACGAATTTTCTAAAACTTTAGAAGAATTGGACTTGACAAACTTACCTATTTCAAACGAAATATCTAATAATTTGCCTTTTGAAACCATTACCTCTAAAAATTTCAAAATAAAAATCCTACGAAGAACCACCAACCCTCAAGCTTAAACCACTTCCCGATCATTTAAAATATGTTTTTCTCAAAAAAAATTCAAAAATCCCTATTATTATTTCTTCGAAGTTAAACGATTCAGAAACTTCCGATTTAGTGGAAGGGTTAAAAAAACATCACCATGCAATTGCATGGTAGATATCTGATATTCAGGGAATTAACCCCTTGTTCTGTACACATAAAATTTTTCTCCAAGATAATCCTCGCCGATCCATCCAGCCTCAATGATGACTTAATCCTAATATAAATGTTGTCGTTAAGACTGAGGGAATGAAACTTCTGGATGCATAGATCATCTACCCGATTTCAGACAATACGTGGGTTAGTCCCGTGCATGTCGTCCCAAAAAAGGGTAGCATAATGGTAGTACCAAATGTTAATAACGAATTAATTCCAACTCGTACTGTTACGGCTTGGAGGATGTGCATTGAATATAAAAAACTAAACGATGCCACCCAAAAAGATCACTTTCCACTACCATTTATTGATCAAATTTTGGAGCGGCTCTCTGGCCACTCTTATTATTGTTTTCTTGATGGTTTGTCAGGGTATTTACAAATTCCTATCGCTCCCGAAGATCAGTAGAAAACCATGTTTACTTGCCCATTTGGCACCTTCGCATATAGAAGAAGGCCATTTGGCCTTTGCAATGCGCCAGCTACATTTCAAAGATGTATGCTGGCCATTTTTGGCAAGTTAGTAGATGATGTTATGGAGGTGTTTATGGAATATTTCTCCGTATTCGGAGACTCATTCCATATTTGATTAGATAACCTCACTCGTGTTCTTCAACACTGCGAAGACACGAATTTTGCACTGAACTGGGAGAAACGTAACTTTATGGTCCGAGAAGGCTTGGTTCTCGGTCATAAAATATCTATCTAGGGAATCGAGTTTGATAAGGCCAAAATATAAATTATCAAAAAACTTCTCCCACCTACAAACGCAAAAGCTATACAAAGTTGTTTAGGCCACGCAGGTTTTTTTAGACGGTTTATTCAAAATTTTTCCAAAATTTCAAAACCGTTAACCCACCTCCTAGAAAAAGAATCCCCATTTATTTTTGATAGCGAATGCTTATCAACATTCAATTTTATAAAAGAAAAACTTATCAATTCTCCTATTCTAGTAACACTAGATTGGTCCTTTCCTTTTGAAAAAATGTGTGATGCAAGTGATTGTGCAGTAGGAGCTGTATTAGGACAGCGAATAAACAAGTATTTTCATCCTATTTATTATGCAAGTAAAACACTCACATCTACACAAGCCAACTACACCACTATGGAAAAGGAACTGTTGTCAATTGTATTTGCATATGAAAATTTTCAATCATATATAACACTATCTAAAGTTATAGTTTTTACTGATCATTCTGCTTTAAAATATCTATTAAGTAAACTAGATGGCAAACCCCGTCTACTACTTGTGATTCTACTCCTACAAGAATTCGACTTAGAAATCCGAGATAAAAAGGGCACATAGAACTTGGCGGCCGATCACCTTTCTCGATTAGAGAATACTGCTATAGATACGCTAGTGGAGGCCGACATCGAGGACAAATTCCCTGAAGAACGCCTCCTCGCTATAGAAACGGTAACGAATTCCTCTACTCCTTGGTTTGCAGACTTGACCAATTATTTAGTGGCCAGAGTCATTCAAAATTTTTTTTCAAGCCAACAAAAGAAGAAATTCTTTTCCGATCTGAAAAACTATTTTTGGAAAGACTCGTTTTTATTGTGAGTCTGTGCGGATCAAGTGATTAGAAGTTGTTTTCGGGTGAGGAAGGTGTCAAAATCTTGCGGCATTGCCACGAAGGACAAACCGGCAGATATTATCAAGCAAACCGGACTGCGCGGAAGGTGCTTGAAGCGAGTTTCTTTTGGCCCACTTTATTCAAAGATGCTCAGAAATTGGTAAGCACTTGCAATAGCTGCCAATGGTCAGGTAATATTTCTCGTCAGGACGAAATGCCCCAAAACTTATTTATAAAATGTGAAATATTCGATCAATGGGGAATAGATTTTATAGGCCCTCTACCTCCTTCTTATAAAAATTATTATATTTTAGTAGCGGTTGACTACGTTTCAAGGTGGGTATAAGCGTAAGCTCTGCCCACCAATGACGCAAGAGTTGTCGTAAAATTTTGAAAAACTTATTTTGTCATTTTGGCATGCCTCATGCAATTGTGAGTGATCACGACACACATTTTTATAATACCCAGTTAGCTAAGATTTTAGCTAAATATGGAGTCACTCACAACTCGCTACCGCTTATCACCCACAAATGAGCGGACAAGTGGAGGTAGTTAATAGGGAACTGAAACATACTCTTGAGAAAACGGTAGCCACCAATCAAAAAGATTGGTCGCTTAAGCTTGATTACGCACTTTGGGCTTACCGCACAGCATACAAAATCGTTATTGGTTGTACGCCTTATCATTTAGTACGTAAAAAAGTGTGTGATCTTCCGATAGAATTAGAACATTGCTCATACTGGGCGTTAAATTTTTAAAACTTAGATATGAACTTAGCCGCCAAATAAAGAAAATTTCAACTAAATGAACTTGATGAATGACGTGCCAATGCCTATGAAAACAATAAATTCTATACGGAGCGTTCTAAGTTTTATCATGATAGAAAAATAAAATTTCCAAAATCTTTTTCACCGGACGATCTCGTCCTTCTTTATAACTCACGCCTTAGACTTTTTCCGGGGAAATTAAAATCTCGATGGCCCAGCCCCTTTATTGTTAAAGAAAATTGGCCATATGGGACTGTTATATTTCTCACCCCGAACTAGGCTCTTTTAAAATAAACGGGCATCGCTTAAAACTTTATCTTGTGGGGGACTCTTCAAATAAACATATATAATCCCACATCCTTCATAACATATAAATAATCCCACTAAATAAGTCAAGCTATGTGAAAAATAAACACAACACTTGTGGGAGGCACCCAATAGTAATCTGCTTTCTATATTTTGTTTTACTAAATATACAGGTTTTTGCTTACGCCTCTCCGACCTCCAATAAGAAAAGCTTCTCTATCTTATTAATTGTACATTAAAGTTTTGTATATATATATATATATATATACAAGTGACAGGTACGGGCCTTCGGCCTTGGGGGCATTCGGCGGGGGTGCGACAATCGGCGGGGTCCGATATTCGGCGGGGTGCGACATTCGGCGGGATGCGACATTCGTCGGCGGTGCGACATTTGTCGTGGGGACGACATTTGTCGTGGGCGGCGATATTTGTCGTTGGCGGTGACATTTGTCGTGGGCGATGACATTTGTCGTGGGCGGCGACATTTGTCATGGACAGTACCCGCCCGTCGTGGACAGTACCCTCCCACAACATATACATATGAGTACTCAAAATGACCGTAAAAAAATATAAATCAAGAATATAATTTTTATTTTGTAAAACAAATTATATTTTAACGTTAAAACATTAATCTTTCTTTTGTCATTTCTAGCTATAGGCCATAGGTTTAGGATACCTAGTATTTTTATTTTTTGTATTTAAATATTGCAAAGTTGTGTAATTACCTAAAAGGATATTGACTTTATAATATATTAATATAAAGTTGTGTATATTTGTGTAATTATGAATACAACTATAAGGGCAATATAGGGAGATTTGCAATGTTTCACCAAAGATTAGTTTTCGTATAATAGTATATATAAATATATATATATATATATATATATATATATATATTCTCTCCATTCTAATGCACAACATAAGTTTGGGGGAGTGTATTTTCTTTCTAAAAATCGCAGTTATATGTAAAAGTATTTTCTAAAGTTTTATATGTATATATAGTCTTGTTTTTTTAAAAAATTTCTCTTTAATTATCATGTATATATTCGCTTAAAAACCAAAATATCCACCCAAAAAATATATATTTTTGCTTAGTCAATCATCCGAAAATAAAATTGAAACCCCTACTTCATTGTTTCTTTTCCAAAATAAGAAAAAAATGAGTTGATATATACGCAGTTATCTAATTTTTCAATTTACTAGTCTTTTATTTATCATAAATAGATAGATCTAAATATCCGGGGTTAAGTTTTAAAAAATATGTTATGTATTTAATTTAAAAGTTAGAAGATTTTTTTTGAGCACAACTTCTGGTTTATTATAAATAGAGGCATGTGTATTATGTTAGCCAAACATATGTAGGCTCGAATTATCTTAACTTCACTCTTATTGAAAAATAGGAATTTTCAAGCTATTACAATTGCTCTCAAAATTTTTTTATCAATATTTGAATTTTTTTTGAAACCCCCTACCTATTTACTTTTTGCTTGACATGTTTTCTTACGCAAGCAAGCATCTAGGAGTATGTGCTGCTATAAAAGAAAAAATCTTATGTCAATGAGAATAAGATTTCGTTCCGAAAACATAGGCATCCAATAATTTTTAAAAGACTATAGGAAATGAAGTATGTGCTCTTAAACATATACATTGGGTTAAAATAAAATGCAATTCTGCTAAGTTTTTCGGTTTTGGAAAATATTTTCCTAAACAGTTGTAACAAGCAAAAATAAGGTGAGAGGATAAAATTCATCACCTTCTACATCATAGCCTACTTTATATGCAAACATCAAGTTTGTATCCCATAAAACCACTACAACTTGATCTAATTATGATTAAGATTTTGAAAGAGTATATTTAATAGGTTGTTTATTTTCCATCATATCCCTTTCAAAGTACGGTTTTTATAATTCCAATCTAACTTGTTACTAATGATTGCAATATTGCTTGCTATTTGATTTTCTCAAAAAGTTTTATAGCTATGAACATTTATTTCTAGCTAAATCGATCATTTGCATAATGTAGGACTTAACGCTTTATACTCCCCAATTTTTATGTCTATATCTTCTCTTGGTTTAATAAACTGATAGTTAGATTAGAAATTTCATAACTGTTAGTATAGTTGACACATATATTTGCTCTGGAATAACAAAGCTCAAGTATGTGGTATTTGATGAGTGGTTATTTATACATGTTTTGGTTTATGTTTTAATATCATTTCTAATTCATGGTTGTAATATTTCGGGTCAAAACTTAAATAAATTGTTTGTTTTTAGTTGTATTCTCCAATTAGTTTGGTTTTCATTTTTTAACCGCAACTTTAATCTACTATATTATGTTTTGTGGCAAGGTTCACGGTCCGGCCGGTTTGGACGGTCTGATCAGAGCTGAACCATCATGTTTTTTTAAAAAAAATATATAGGATCTAATAATCTATATATAATTACAATAATAATAATGATAATACTTATAATAATAATAATGTAAATAAAAAGAGTTAATATAATAAATATAAATTAATTACAATCTACTTATAAATTATAATACTTAGTATAATATATTAAGTATTATTTTTAAGTGTTATTATAATTATTCTACTAAATAGTATTATTAATATTTAAGTATTATTATATAAGTAATATTTTGTATATTATCTTTTAATAAAAAATGTTTATTACGAATGTATAATATTTTATATAAAGTAATATTTTAAGAATGTTTTTAATTATATTTTAAATAGTATTATTATATTTAAATAGTATAATATTGTAAGAATAACAGTATGATAAATCTGTATTTTATATATTATATTTATTATATTCAGGAACTAAGTATCCAAGACCAACAGGACTAGTGGATTGGAAGCTCTGCTGAGTTTTATAAGGCTGCGGTTTCGAATCCAGGCAACTGCAGTTTTGCGCGAATTTAATCCTAACCCGCCAGCTCGACCCGCCAGCTCGATACCCAACCTGTTATCTGCGAGCCGCCAACCCTCTACCCAACCTGCTACCTCCGACCTGCCAAGCCGCACCCAACCTGCTACCTGTCAGCCGCCTTTATCAGCAGCCCTTATCCTGCCAGCCAAATCATATACCAGTTCAACATCAGCCGCCACGTGTCCGCCTCTCCATCAGCCAACCAGAGCCCAGCTTTTCCAAAAGCTATTTGCCAGCTTTTCCAAAAACACTTTTTCAAAAGCACTTATTTTTTCCTCTATTAATAGATGGTCAAGATAGAGGTTTAGAAAGTAACTTGTAGAGTTCTATATAGTGTTTATGAGTAGCTTATGAGTGATATTTTCCTAACCCTAGTTTGGGTTTCCTAGTGTACGTGTAACACTTTTTTTAAGTAATAAAATTTTATTTTTCAGTAATTTTTCATCTCTTATTGCTTATAACTTAACATTTATTTATATTGAGACAGGGTGTGTATGTAAGTACTTTTTCTTTTTTCTTTATTTTTACTACCACCCTCATCCCGGATGAGAGGCTAAGAACGTTTTAGCACTTGATTAAGATGGTTGAGACAGATATTATTTCTGTACTTTTATAAATCTTTTAATTTTATTACTACAACCCTTATCCTGTTTGGAGGCTAATAACTTTTTAGCACAAACCGAGATATTTTGGGAAGGATATTATTTCTTCACTTGATATTTTCTTTTACTTTTCTACTACCACCCTCATCCCAATGAGAGGCTAAGAACTATTTAGCACTTGATTGAGACGAGCTTTGGGAATGATATTATTTCTACAATTTATAAACCCTATTTTCTGAATTTAAAACTTAATATTTACTAGGAAATTGATCATTCTCAGGTAAAGAGAAACAACACCTCATTCTCGAAAGAGATGAACGTAAGCCTCCCGGGTTGAACTTTCGAAAACTAGTAGAAAGTCAATAGCGGGGTCCATAATGTAAAGCGTGCATTAACGTATTTTTGATTAGAAATGAAAGTTCAGTTGAAGTACGTAATCACAGGTGGATGTATCCTCGATAGAGTTGCACTCATGGTTGAGTAACCTACACGATCAAGTTTAATTAATAAAGAAAAGCAGAGTTTTTCTTGTTTTAAAATTATTTCCCAAAGTAAGTAAAAATTGAGGGCTCTCTACCTCATCTAATTTCAAAAACCCTAAGTATTACTTGTATTTTAACTTTTAAAATCACCAACTCTTTTCGATAAAATAATAGTTTCAGTCCTTCAAATAGAGTACTCGACACAGATTCGTAGAAAAATACGACCTTGATATTAAAAAAATACTGTACTATTACTCGATAAGTACGCTTGCCTTATCGAATTATATAAGTAAGAAGAGATATAACACGCAGAACGCCTACTTCCAACTTAATCTTTCAATTTAAAACTATCTCACATTTTACTTATCAACAATATGAAAACTCGGCAAACAAATATTCACAGACAGCGGTGAGCTGTGTGGCTAGACTAGCTAACTACCAAGTACCCGAGAGAAATATTAACGCTAGTCACTCATCCACAGACCGTAGTAAATCGCTAGGAACAATTGAAGAAGTTAGCCAACTCTAACCGCTAGACCGCAACAATGGTTAAACCTCCTCCAGGCACGCCCTTGCCCAATTAGAGACGCGATCTCACTAGTCCTATTCAAGATAGCCTGACTGTTGAAACCAGACCGCCAAAACCAATTCACTAAGGCAGACTGCCAGAGGCGACAGTCAGTCCGTAAGAGCTAGACCGCTAGAACAAATCACCAGTTCGCCAGTTCAGACCGTCAGTCTGCTAGTACTAATAGTTATGATGCACAAATATTATACATGACCAATAATCATGCACAGAGGGGGCCAGTAATCGTGGGAGAACAAAAACACATGATTATTGGCCTCTTCAATGAAACATAGTTGAGACGCACTAGAAAAATATCACAACATTGGTACCTATAGGTAAAACATCAAGAACCACCAAAAATCCAT